>JAOUZG010037308.1:3381876-3409921 GCA_026289955.1 Argiope argentata
TATATATATATATATATATATATATATATATATATATAAATTTTTCGCCTACGGATTTTTGTTGACGCCACAAACCTCATTCCAAAATCAACATCATGTTCTGACATGATAATAATTACAATACTTAATTACTGTTTATTTCAAAAAAGTTTGAATATTGTAATAGGTAATGATTACCGTTTTGTTTTGCTTACCAATAAATCAAAACGGTTACGAAGTACAGAATTAAACTTCTCTTTCTGTCATCTCAGTAAAAAGTGACATAAACATTTTTTTATGGTGGTGAGGGAATAGGCAGCAACGGCTATGTTTGCTCTACATTTGAAGCTTGTTAAAATAAATAATCAAATATAACAAGTAACTTATTACAATAAATAATTTTTTTTATTCTGATCGTAATAGCATATTATAATTGATGCATAATGCCCTACAAGTAGTCAAGTTTAAAAAGCCTTAAATAATTAATTGCACGAAACTCTTCGGTGTGCTCGAGCTAAAATCCTTGAATGAGACTTAATTTTTTTTACTTAAATTTTATTTATAAGCTTAATTTTGAGAATTGAAATCATAGGTGTGATTATTAGGAATAGTCGCGGCTCCTTTGTTTGCTCACAGATATTCCGTTTAAATTTTCTTTTGTCTTTGAAAATAACATTAATATAAATAGCGAATTCATTATCTGGTTCTGCTTTTCATTCGAAATTTTTATTTCCGGCAATATATTTTGGAAAAAAAAATCTGTATTTTAACAACATTTTCCAGAGTTATATAAAAATTAATGTAAGCTTTAAAAAAAAAAATTTATGTCCATTAATATTTACCATTTTATTTGCATACAAATCTTTTACATAACATATGTTTTGAACTTTTATTTTCAAGCGTTTAAATTCATACCTTGTATAGTTGTTATTATTATTAAATTAATTGTTATTATTATTATATTATTATTCATTATTAAAAATTAATGTAAGTTGTTTATAAAAAATAATAATTTATGTCTATAAATATTTATCATTTATTTGCATGCAAATCTCTTACATATGTTTTGAACTGTTATTTTTGAACCGTTTAAATCCATTGCTTGTACAGTTATTATTATTATATTAATTGTTATTATTATTATATTATTATTCGTTATTAAAAATTAATGTAAGCTTTTTATTAAAAAATGATATTTTATATCCATAGATATTTATCATTTATTTGGCTACAAATCTTTTACATAATATACGATATGTTTTGAACTTTTATTTTCAAGCGTTTAAATTCATTGCTTGTACAGTTGTTATTATTTAATGAAATAATACAGCTGTGTTATGTGGATGTTACTGTTCTATACTATTAAAATTTATATTTAAAATTTGAATCGAATTTAAAATTTCTAAAATATCCAGATTTAATATTTGTTTTACCGTTTTCAGCTCTTTTTATAGCCATTGCAATCATTTCTTTTTGATTTACAAAACTTTTTTTGTGATTAAGCATATTTATAAGGTACACAAGTATTTATTTTTGAAATTTAAATTTAAAAGTATCATAAAAGTTATTTGTTTCAAAATTATTAAATATAAAAACGGAATTTTTTTTTTTTGAAAAAATAAACATTAATGTATATAATAACATGACTGATTAAAAAATAGTAATAACGAAACTGAATATAATGGAAAGGGGTGATTGGCAAGCGTAAATTTGTGATTGACTGAGACGTGATTTGGGCATGTCTGTAAATCTAGAAGCGTACTTAAATGTCGTACACGCCAGAATTGTTTGATTTCATCTTTCAGCAGAGTAACAAAATTAACATCTTTCTGTATCAGTTTTTCTTCCTTCTTACCATTTGATGTCGAATACGTTTTTCTTATTTACGAGCCAGACGGAAATAATCTATTTTTTTTTTCTCTCTCTCTCTCAATCTGGGCACTTTTTCTTCCCATCGCATTCTCCTTGAAGAAGCGAATGTCCTTCAATTTCCTCCAGAATGCCCCCAGGACTCTATACTTAAATCGTGAATCAGAGCTGCAAATTCGCCACATTTTCTTCCCTTCCTCATCCTCCTAGTTCGACAATTTTTTCAGGACAGCATTCCCGACATTTATATTGTGTGATCTGTAACTAAAAATTTGAAGAAAAAAAATTATTTTTTTCCTAACCATTTTGCTATATAGAGCATATATAGAGGGTGAAAAAGAGATTATTAGTCTTAACGCTGGAAATAGATTTTCCAGTTTCATTCTCTGGAAGAAAAAACAAATTTTATAACAGATAACCGTTTTTTTTTTAGTGTTATTTTAATTTGAGTGCTTATGCTGGCATTTGCATCGTGTGATATGTATGGTAATAAGATTCGTCGAAAACTTTCTATAAATAATTTTGTAATAATTTTCTCCATAATAATTAAATAATTAAATGAATAATTTTGCATCGTGCAAAGACATAGATAATTTTGCATGGTGTGATGTGTATGACAATAAGATTCGTCCAAAACTCTTTACAGGAGGTGAACAAAGAACCACCACATTTCGCAGTTATTTGTATCTAGAGTAATAGACGCGCGCTTATAAATTATTTTTGAAATGTTTAGCTAAATTTTTAATTTACACAAAATTAAGTCTTTTATTATTGTTATTATTATTTATACTCAATTAGTTTGGGACATATTATTTCACAAAACTGTTTGTATATTATTCAAAGTATCAAAAAAAAAAAGAGTTTTTTTAATAATACCGATTTTATTTCCTTACAATTTTTCCTCAAATCTCAATAAATTTTTAAACATATTTTAACATTTTATAACAATATTTTAGTCTTAACTCTGGAAATAGATTTTCAAGTTTCATTCTCTGGAAGAAAAAACAAATTTTATAACAGATAACCGTTTTTTATTTTAGTGTTATTTTAATATGAGTGCTTAATCTGGCATCTGTGTCGTGTGATATGTATGGTAATAAGATTCGTTCAAAACACTCTACAGGAATTGAACATAAAACTATAATATTTGTTCTTAACTAGTAGATGTTCACTAACAAATGATTTGTGAAATGTTTAGTTAAATTTTCAATTAAAAAATTAAGGTTTTTTTTAATTATTATTATTTATTCTCAATTAGTTTGGGAGATATTATTTCCCAAAAACTGTTTGTACATTATTCAAAATATTTTTTTTAAAAAAAGAGCTTCTTAATGGTACCGATTTTATTTTCTTACAATTTTTCCTCAAATCTCAATACATTTTTAAACATATTTTAACATTTTATAACAATATTTTAGTCCTAACGCTGGAAATAGATTTTCAAGTTTCATTCTCTGGAAGAAAAAACAAATTTTATTTTTTGTACATAATTCAAAATATTAAAAAAAAAGCTTTTCAATGATAACAATTTTATTTCATTACAATTTTTCCTCAAATCACAATAATTTTTTATGCATATTTTAACATTTTATAACAATATTATGTTTTACCTACTGGATTCATATTCATGTGAATTTCACTAATATAAAATTGAATAATAATTAATAGAATTAAATTTCGGAGATTATTTTTAAATGCCCACATTTCTTCCTGACTAGTAATTTAGAGCAAGATTTTAAAATAAAATTAATATAGATTTTTGAAGCCGAAAATATTATTAAAATTACTCTAAATTAAAATTATTCTACAGGAGAGGTAATTGAACATAGAGCAACTGATTTTGCTATATTTATATCTTGAATAGTGGATCCTCGCTGGCAAAAAATTTCTAAATTATTAATAAAAAATTTAGTTTCTTATTCTCAATAATTAGGACCTACTATAATCATTAATTTAATCCATATCTAATAATATAACCATTTTTATGTTATTCAAAATATTAAAAAAAGTACCTTTGATAATACCGATTTTATTTTGATATAACTTTTTCCTCAAATATCAATAAATTTTATAGATATTTAAAGTACATTTTATAGCAATACTTTTTTTTTACCTGCTGGATTCTTATTCAAATGGGTTTCATTAACATGTTATTGATTAATAATTAATGATATTAAATTTTAAATTGCAGTGATTATTTTTAAAGGTGTACATTTATTCCCTAATAAATAATTTAGAATAAGTTTTCAAATAAAATAAATAAATTTTATTCAAACCTAAAATATGGTATGCTACTGTATTTCGAATTAGTAGAAATATTTTCATATTTCTTAGTATTTGCCTTTCTGATGATCCTCGCCTTCCTAGTTTTTTGCACTCACAGTTTTGATTTATGATTTTCTATCAATGAAATGCGAAGTCACTGGTTATAGCAACAACAGTTAAATGTTATCACAAGTTATTCTAATGGTGCAAAATGTATTAATTTTTTTTTCTAAGTTGTCGTGCAAGTTCTTTGTTTGGTACATGAATATTTAACTGAAAATTTTAGGGGCATTGCTCTTGGTGAACCAGGTGCTTGCCAAAGTTAACTAGTTCTTCCTTAATGATATTTTTTTAAAAAATTTATTACTCTTGCAGCTGCATTTGGTTCTAAAACGTTAAATAAAGTATAAATCTAAATTTATCCTGAGACGATTCCTACTATAAGGGTATTGATTAATCCATTATTGCGTGTGTAAGGTGATTCTAAATTTTTCCTATACCGCCAAAATATTTTATTTTTTGGCTAAATAAATCTTCAAAATGCTCCATTTTGTCTAAGCAGTAGAAAAGTTCATCTTGACAGCAAACTCCTGAGCCACGGTGTGATTAATTGGGGGAAAAATAGTAAAGTTTTTACGACGTATTACAAAAAGTTATGCAAAATATTTGGATGTAGCAAATGTGAAGATTAAATTAGCACAAAAAAACACACCCCAGTATCAAAACATGTTTGAAATATGTGCTTTATAAAATGATAAAGGCCAATTTTGCCCTTAGAACCGTGAAAATATTTATTTTTGATAATAAGTGTATCACTTTTCCGTCTTTGAATTGAATAAAACTAAGTAATTAAGATATTTAGAAAGAACGTAAGATCGACATAATTTTTCTCATTGAAACTGAAATTTTCAGGATTTTAAATAGAATTCTAAGACTTTTCAAATGAAAATAATTATATACTTCATTTACAGTTGATAAAATGTTAAATGTTCAAAGTAATAATTCTTTTTTCATTAACACACGTGATTTTTCTCAGAGTATCAAATTAAGAATCGCTGAATATCAAATCAAGTAAATCAAGATTTTTGATAAATTATTTCACTGCGTGTTAAGCAAGCAATATGATGGCTATTTATTTATCAAATGCAGTAAACATATTTTGTTGCTACTTGCATTTGTTTGGTTTATTACATTTAAGCATATATTTTTACTGTCTTCATTTTTGTAAAAGCTATTAAGATCGATCTTTTGTATAGGTATTTTTTTTTCATTTTGAATGCTTATTGAAAATTGATTGAGAACTTGAAATTTGATCCAACTTGATTTTTATCAAATGCAGTAAATATACTTAGTTTGCTACTTGTCAGTGTGCTTGCATTTGTTTGACTTATTACTTTTAAGTATATATTTTTATTGTCTTCCTTTTTTCTAAAAGATATGAAGATCGATCTTTTGTTTATGTATTTTTTTTTTCTTTTGGATGTTTATTGTAAATTGATTGAGAACTTGAAATTTGACCAAACTTAGTCTCCGTTTGCACCTATCTGGTTCTGGTGCATTGCATTTAAGTAAAAGAATTGTATCACCTTTTCGTACACGATGCTCTTTTTTTCTTAGTATGTTTGTGTTCTATTGCTGAAATTGATCATTTCATATATATAGAAAAAAACATGTCAAAATGTTCTTGTTGTCTTAAAATACCATCGATGGTATAGAAAAAATTGTGTACAAAAATATGTATTAACTCTTGTTTTTATTTATTTAACTATCACTTTTGGCTATTATGCATATATATATATATATATATATATATATATATATATATATATATATAATGCAAACATTTCTTTTCTAGGAGCCTGCATAACTTCGTTTTAATTATTTGTGAGAGAAGACAGTATTAAAGAGAAGACAAAATCCTTTGGGGTTTGGGAAGGGAGGGGATTGACTTTGAATATATGTTAGATTTGTTTCATTTCCATTATTAATGCCAACCTTCACGTGAGGGAAAAATACTATTATTATTCAATGTCCTAACTACAGAAAATAACGAAAACCAGTTCTCTAATTATATCTGATTCCCCCATTGATTTGGCTTCTGATGTTTATCACTATTTTATTAACTATCTGCTACAGTATAATAAAGGAACTGAAACTGGAAGCTTTTTACTTCCTAATAAAGCGTCTGGTGTGTGTCTTCTCAGTTTTAGATAATAAATGCCGTAATGCAAAATGTCTTTCAAAGTTTGGCGAAATTTAACTAATGTTTATCTTTACGCCATTATAGTAATGGCTTCTGATCAATACGAATGACTTTTACTGCCTGTGAAACAACATTACATTTACAGAACTGTATTAAAACATGTATATTTGGCTTTTTTGTATATAATGTATAGATATGATGCTCGCATAGCATGTTACTGTAATTGGAAGGTGGAAATGCTTATTGCTCTTGGTTTTATATAAAATGCCTGTGGGTAAGGTATTTAAGGTTGTTAAAATAATGATAAGACTTCTACTGTTTTATAGACTTTACGACTGAAAGTAACACCTAATTATTTAAATTATACACTCGAAATATCTAAAACAAGAAAACGAGTCCCGGTTATTACGTTAACATTGTATCGGTCTTGAAAATAAAAATTCTTAATGGCATACACTTATTTTCGCGTTTCATTTCATTTTCATCTTATGTATTTGTTGATTGAATTAATTTGTATACTGATTTCAAAATTAAGATGAATTCACTGTTTGCGGATTACCTTCAGAGGTATTGAACAGATTTTAATAAAATTAGACGTGTACGTGGAATGATGCACTACAAATAAAAATGCCAGTCAGCAGGGCCTGACTAAGGCAGGGGGATACGGAGCAGCTGCCCAAGGTCCTAACATATGTGAGGGCCCCCAAATCGAATAGAAATTTTATTTTGCGTTTCCTTTTTTTAATGAATGTTTTTCATTACTAAAGTAGTGAACCAGAGGGGGCCCCAAAGAAGAGTTTACCCCGGGCCCCAACTGGGATAAGTCGGGCCCTGCCAGCCAGTGGTTACGGTCTTTATCAAGTATACTTGTCCTCCTGCAGAAAATTGGGAGACAGATATTATAAATTGGGGGGGGGAGTTACCCAGCAAGAGGTATGATGCCGTTTAACAATTACAAATTTTTAAGCCTTTTATGAGTTCATGATGTCTTTTTCATAAAACCATCTTTGGTGCAGTGTTGTTTTCAACACAATTGGAAGGTGAGCTGTATCCTCCTAAAGATGGCAGGCTCTTTTGGATTCTCTCAATTCATGTGTTTAAAATCTCTTTTCAGATGTAGATGATATGTTTCGTTAAAGAAAAGAAAAAAAGAGTGATGTGTTTTATTTGTAAACCCCTTTTCCGGGCCAACTGCTTCCCTGAAAAGACAAGCAAAATCCTAACCTTTCATATTGTATCTGACAGCAGTCACAGACTTTCTGTCAAAGACATTATTTACCCATCTGACGTTGCGACCGTTCAAACATCAAACTTCTGTGCAGTCATAACAGTCTCTATTTCTCGGATTTTAGTGGGCAGATAGCGAGTCAGCCTTCGATTCCTTGCCGATAAACAAACTTCGAGAATCAGGGGATTGACTGATTCTAAACTGAATAGATCTGTTCCCCTTTCATCTCTTTTCCAATCTCAATATCCTCTTCATCATGCTAAACGGGTTCTCCGGCGAGATAAGCGAATGAAGCGTTCTGTAACTGCTTTCTGTTTATAGTAGGAAGTGGCTGTTACAGCTTTCTGTTCCCCATTTCAGGAGAGCGGCTTGCGATTTCAGCTGTTAGATAGAACAACGATCCATCTTTATTGGATCTTCTGGTCGATATGGATTAACAAACCAGATCTCTTCTCCTTAACCTCACATAGGTTGTTTGTAGGGATATTGTGATGGGGATTGCTAGTCATTTTTCCCTTTTCCAAAACCATACAGATTCTGAAAATAGTGTTATTGAGGTAGGAAAAGAAATGACTACAGGGATTTCTGATTGTTTAGTTTCCAGTATCAAGTGGCGTTATTCAAACTGTATAATTGTGGGAAAAGATCTAACTTTGTATTAATCCGGGTTTCTTTTCCCCCGACATCATCATCATCGTCTGTTTTATATTTTTCTGCGCTAGTATATAAACATGGCCATGTATTAAATGTTTCTTTTCTTTCTTCCCCCTCCCTTCTTTCCCCCCTGCAAGATTGAAGTGAGAATAATCTAGGAACATATAATTGCGCAATACGTAATTATATGATTGCAAAAATATATGCATTCTTAATTCCGTATATTTTTTAAAAATAATTTTTAGAAATATTTTTATATTTTGAAAGAATAGGTTTCATTGCCTTATAACTAGATTTATACACATGAGCACCACGGCGATATTAATTAATTTTTTGTGAGCTTGTTATCATTACTATATAATTTAGGAAATTTTTAAAAATGAAATTTAGGTGGATGACTCAAATCTAAAATATTATGCTCCAATGTTTCTAATTATATTCTAATTCACTTAAATTATCATGTCAGAATATGATGTTGATTTTGGAATGAAATTTGTGGCGCCAACAAAAATCTGTAGGCGAAAAAAAAATTATTATCTGCACGAACCTCTCAAAAAATCAGCTTTTAATAACGCGTTGACATCGCATTGACAAAAACTCTGATTTAAAAAATTAGTTAATGACTACAGCAAAATAATCTAGAAAATTGTCATTTTGACCGCGAGATTATATGAAATGAAATATAAAAGGAAATGGGATATTTTTTTTAACAATCAATGCGAGACAAAGTTTTTTGGATTGTTGGCAATACTAAAGTGACTAATTCAATGAAACCATTAAAATGAATGAAAATATAATTTAACTCGCAGGAGCACGTGGTGCTTGGCCGTTCAAGAAACTATGTTCTGACATGATGAATTGAATTATGCACAACAGATTTCATTTCAATCTTTGTTTTTAATTTTTACTATACTTCCGGGATTTAATCAATGAAAAGTAAATCTGTTCTTTTTTTAAAAAAATCTTGCTAATGTAATTAACTGAAACATGTTAGCGTAAAACTGCTCAGTAAGGGAATTAGACAAAATGTAGCAATATATAACAATTCGTTTTAAGGCAATCAGTTGATTGGAATTTTAACAACTTATTGAAATAAATAAAAAGTGTATTTCAAATAATTTCAAATATTTTAAACTATAACGAAGAATACTTAAGCATAATGTCATTGCTTAGAATTTTCAGCGCAGGGAAAATGTTCGGTTAGCTTACAACAAATCATAAAACATTAACTTATGTTACTGAAAATTAGTACAATTTTTTTAAAAAAAATTATAGTAAAGAGTAATTACCATCTCAAAATGGATTAATCAATGGATAAAATTAAATGGACGTATCCTAAATGTGTCTACGCATGAAATACTTGGGAGACTAGAAACTGCTGTTAATTAGTTCAAAAAAACCTGTTTCGTTTATTATTAGCATATTTTTCAGATTTCCTTTAACTTGAAATTATCGAAACATAAAGCTATTGAATGGTCCTTTTTTTCTTCTCATTCATATGGAAACGAAATAATTACGAAAAATCTAACCTAAAAAAATGTATACGGAAGTTATGAGCTATTGTTCACTAATCGGTTTTATTGAATTATTTTCTACAAATATTGCTGGAATAGAAATTTGTATTCTAGTCAAATTCTTTAGTTTTAAGTAACTGTAGTAGCTTAAGTATATATTATAATGTAGTAATTTGTTTTTCTATTATTTCATTGGTGTTTATGAACTGAGTGATAAAATGTAATAATTTTTATACAAGGTAAATAAATCTTTATCATGTCAGAACTTTATGTTTTTGGGGGGGTGAGGTTTTTGGCGTTAACAAAAATCCTTAAGCGAAAAACAAAAATTTTATTATCTGCACAAACATCTCAAAAAAGTCACATTTAATAACGTGTTGCCATCCCATTTACAGAAGCTCTAATTTTAAAAAAATTAATGACTACAGCAAATCAAACCTAGAAAAATGCCATTTTTAGTAGGTGATTATATGAAATGAAATAAATAGGAAATGGGATATTTTTTAAACAATCAATGCGAGACAAAGTGTTTTGGATCGTTTGCAATAATAAAGTGGCTCATTCAATGAAACAATTAAAGTGAATAAAAGTATAATTTAACTTGAGCGAGCACGCGGTGCTTGGCCGTTCCAGAAATGATGCTTTGGCATGATACATTGAAATATGCATAGCAGATTATTTTTTATCTTTATACCCCCCCTATCTTCGAAGTACTTTTCTTCAATGAAATGTGTCTTATACATGAAATCTAACACTCATATCACTATATATATATGATTTATGAAAACTAAACAACTTGCTGCAAAATTTTGTAGAATGTCGTTTTCAAATGCTTCATTTCTCTCTATTCTCTTGTACTCTCAAGTGCCATTTCGAATTCTCGCAATAAAGAAAACACAATCGCCTAACTTACGCTTTCTTTCTTTGGAAGTTGCAGCATTGCTGTCCTTTTCCTCTCGCGCACAATACCAGTATTTTTTCGCTATCACTTCTGCTACCGCTTCCTGTGAATGCGAAATTAAACAGTCACCTTTTGTTATTAACCGCGTGTCTTGCGCAAGTCGAAGAGTTATTAAGTTTTGTAAAAAGAAAAAAAAAGAAACCAAACAAAGAAAAAGAATTATCTAGCTTGTTTTATCTTTTGGGCAGGGTCAATCCACGAGTTTTCGTCTTATCATTGGCCAACACTTCCTCTAAATCCTAACGGTAGATCCACCCCTCCTCCTTCGAACGGTCAGCTGATTTACCTTCGTTTATTCTGCCGCTTTCGATAGAATTAGGGCAGGTCCAAGGAAGGAATACGGATTGAGAAGGCGAGGAAGAAGTAAAAGAAGAAGAAAAAAACCGCCGAGATCTCTCGTGGTTGTGAAGAAAATCAACTTTCCTACAGCATGGGTCAGCTCTGGACACCTAGCCGTGTTGCTTGCGATGTGGTGAAGGAGCACGTTTTCGTCCGATTTTAAATAATTGAACTTTTTTCCCGACTTTGTAGGATTCTTTCACTATCTGCATATTTGGGATACTTAACGGCACTTAATCCCATTTCTTTTCCATCACGTCAGAAAGAGGAATCATTGTGGAAAGTCCGTGTATTTTCAAGAAGAAAAAAACTTATTTCAGGCTTTGAAATGTAAATTACGTTGAATACTTATTCCCCCTGTCCATCTGAATCTTTCTGTTGCCTAAAAGAACTGATGCGAATTTGATTTCATGAAAAAAATAATCATTAAACTATGAGAAATCTTAAGTCTTGAAGAATGATTTATTGTTTAGATATACTCATGGACATCGTATACGTTTCTAAATAGCCTGATTTAGTAAAGTCATCTTTTATTTCATTTCACTGATTATTCGCAAGCTTATTGGCCTTTGGAAGTGTTTTGAACAATTGTATATTGATAGAACTCTTATTGGAAAATATAATCCTGAGGAGTCTGACCCGAAAATCACTTTCTCTTGGATATGTGAAACATTATTCTACTGAATGTGTTCGTAAGAAATATTACAAAAAATAAAATCCACTCATTTTGTAATTTTATTGAAATTCAAATAGACTCGTGAGTTTGTTCCGAGTAAACTTTTATATCTTAAAAGCTCCAAGGGGGAAAAAAAGTGGACTCTCCGTTGGTCGAAGCCTTCGTACTTATTGATTGTGCTGACTTCATTAAAAGTGAAGGTACTAATCTGTTCTAAAAACTTCCTGAAAGACTTCCAACTAGAATGCTATGAACTATGCAGGTGAGTTCAAAAGGTCTTCTTTTAATATTCGAACAACATTATGAAGCTAATCATGATTTTTTATATGTCATTAGCATGTAATCGTAGGGAGGCAAAAGATTAAATCGTCGTAATGATCCATCTATATGCTTTTTCTTCTAGTAAATTTTATGCATTGTACTGGTATACTTTCTTCTTTTTTTCTCTCTCTTTGTTTTGATTTTAAGAATTGAGCAGGCTTTATTTTTTATTTTATTTGATCTCTAATGTTTAGATTTTTTTTTCTTCAGAGTTTGAATTAGTAAAGCAAATCCTTCTTGAATAAATTATCTTTAAAATAAAAATATTTTTATCTTTAGGATTTTAATTCTGCTTGCTAAATAAAAGGGAATAATAGATAGTATTGTTATCTTTATACTTCTGTATATATATTCCTTTTATTTTTATAACTAGTTTTAACAATATCAGTTGCACTTAATTTGTTCATAAATCTGCTGAAATATTTCCTTTGAAAAAAATAAATTAATATTTGAATTTGAATTTATCACATATAAGTATTTTAATTGGAAAAGGCAATATAATATTTGAATTTTTGCTTTTAAGTGAATATGCATATATTGCAAAAACTTAGTGATTATATTAGTATTGAAACACTTAAATAAAAATCGAAAGCATCAGATGATCTTATTACAATTTTAACATATGTTTTGTAATTTATAATATAAAATGACTTAATATCAATGCTAATTCAATGCCGAAATGGCTTTTAAATAATTCCAGTTTATAAAATATGAAAACAAATAAACAAGCTTGTTAAGCAGAATAAAATTAAATGTGGATGTTTAGTTTTTAAATGTTTTTTTTTTTTTTGCATATTAAAAAATGGAAAAATTATTGTACAAACCTAATGTTATTTATCAAAAATTCTTTTAGCACACGAAATGATCTTATTACAATTTTAACATATGTTTAATAACTTATAATATAAAATGACTTAATATCAATGTTAATTAAATTCCGACTGAGTTTTTAAATATTTTCAGTTTATTAAACATGAAAAAAAATAAACAAGCTTGTGAAGTAGAATAAAACTAAATGTGGATGTTACATTTTTAAATGTTTTTTTTTTATTTATTTACATAGTAAAAACTGGCAAAATCATTGTGCAAACCTAATGTTATTTATCAAAAAAAATTACAAGCACATGAAATGATCTTATTACAATTTTAACATATGTTTTGTGACTTATAATATAAAATGACGTAATATCAATGTTTATTAAATTCCGAAATAGCTTTTAAATATTTTCTGTTTATAAAATATGAAAACAATAAACTAGCTAATTCAGTAGAATAAAATTAAATGTGTATGTTACATTTTTTAATGTTTTTTTTATTTATTTACAAAGTAAAAAATACAAAAATCATTGTGCAAACCTAATGTTATTTATCAAAAATTCTCCTAGCATATGAAAATGAAGTTAAAAGTAAAATTTAAATGATTGTGAAATTAGTTAACGAATAATAATTGCAGTGCTTTTCTAAAAGAAGAAAACCTATCATGCGAAATTTACATTACTTTGTTATGTAAAAAAAAATATTTCGTGGCATCAATTTAAAATTTTCTCTTGTCTAAAATTCAAGAATGATTATCACCTTTCTCTCTTTGCATATGTCTGTATAATATAATATGTATTATTTTTACTGTTTGGTAAAAGCAATAACTTTTCTGAAAGAAATCTTACGTGACTTCCATATCCGATTCCAACTAAATGCGTAACAAGGTGAGATGATGGAGTGGATCTCTCTTGTTATTTTGTCTTTTTAATTCTCTTTATCCGTACGTGATTGTCTGGTAATGAACTAAGAGCTCACCTTAAATGAACTTTTTTTTTGTCTGACAGTGATTGTTTACATAGGGAAATTGGTTATTTTTTACTTTCTTTTTCAATCCCTACTATTTATTAGCTCACACTCTCCCTATATATAGATATATCTGGTACAAATTTTCAATCGTTAATAAAGAACTTTTTATTCCTCCTCTCAGATTCAAATACCTTTTTTAAAACTTCTATTGGTTGACATTTGATGTAAATACAGTACTTTCAAATATTAATTCATTAATTTTTTATTAATTAATTAAAAACTAACTTTCTCGCCAAAAATCTCAAATTCCCGCTGCCAAATAAATATCGAATTCAGTTCGTTTTTCCCCACTAATGAGGTGAGGTTTAACATGTTTTCGGCCGATTAATTTCAGCAATTATGTTTATTTTCATAATGTTTGATGCATTTAAAATCAAATATCGTTAATGAATCGATTTTTTCTGATTCATTTTAAAGCACTTTCTAATTAAAATAATACTGAATGAAGAAAATTGGAAATTTCTAATCCGTATTCCGTACCTCAACTTAAGTAGAAAAATCATGCATTTTGCATTATCATTATTGGCTTTGAATCTTCGATTGGCGTTGAAAATTTAATGCTAGTTTAATTTTTTGATCAATTATTTATAGTAGTTGTAACCGTTTGACCGGGATAGTCTGGTTGGTAGGGCGTTGGATTCGCATCAATTGGACTGCAGGTTCGAACACAATGTATAGAAAGGAGAATGGAAAATTGAAAGGAAATTCGCTTTCTATTTTATCTCTTAATTTTGTGATTCTGTCATATTTCTGTACATTTTGTTAACCTAAGAAAGAATTGATTTAAAAAAATTGTTTTTTATATTATTTATTCATTGTATTATTTTTGCACTTTTAGAAGCACATTCTAAAAATAGTTATTCTATTGTTATTTAAAATTAGACGCTGGTTCAAAAAGTAAAAAAGAAATTTCATTTTTAATTATACTGATTGAATTTCAGTACCCGATTTTTTTCAAATAAATAAATGTTTGTTACTTTTTTACAATAAAACGTAATACTTTACTGCATTTTAATTTGCTTCCTGTATGCAAGAATAAGGTATTAATTTTTATTCGTTGTCATTAAATGTAAAATTTCGATTCGCTCTGAAGTTATTTAAATTTTTTTAATAATTAAAATATTTTATATCAAAAAGATATTTTTAATTCAATTTCAAATTGAAATTAGCTACTGACATTAAAATTTTCAATGGCAAATTTCTCTTTAAATAAAACCATAATTCCCTGATAATTTGGGTTTAAACTTTATTACACAACATAAAATTTTGCCCGATAATTTGAAAAGAATTAAAAAAAATCTTTGGATATTTCGTTAAAATTGTGAAAGCATTGAAATTATTTACGAGTGGAAAAAATGAATGCAACTACCTCCGTCATTAATTTTGTAAGGTCAAGATTTGACTACAATTCTTTATAAGGTCAACTATTTTCATTTAGTGAGATCAGAAAAAAAAGAATCAATTATGCATTTAATTACTTGGGTGATGATCACGTGATATGATAGATTTTTGAACCACTATGCGTGATGTGTAATTAACGTATGACACTGAATTTCTGTATAATTATATACGCTACTTAAATAATGGGTAAAAGTAAGGCGCACAATTGCAATTAAATCTTAATTATCGTTGCATAAATTGGGTATTTCTTTAAGAACGAAAATCGCTAATTATGATAGTAAAGTTTATATTTGTATCCATATAAGTACGTATTCGTTTTAATGTGATTTGATCTAATTTTGTTTTAATTATTCTAGTTTTTCTGTAAATATATCTATTTTTTATTAATACATTACGAACTGCAAAGGCTTGAAAACAATATTCAGTATAGTTAAAATAATCTGTTATGAGTAAAATTTTAAAGGCTATATTGTTTTTGAAACATTTTATACTTAATCTCAGGTAAGGAGAACTCGTTTAACCTAATGTTATGAACTTTATTAATGATGAATTATTTCCGTGAAGATAGTTTCTAAATTTTATGGTTTCTTAAGATATGATGACTTAAATGTGTATATTTATATGTTTAGCATACATTCGTCTTTTATTTATACTATTTTTCAATAATGTATCCCAAAATATATAATTATTAAAATCGTTATCAAATGATGATATATTGACAATATTTATCAATATAGTTTATTTATTGTGGGTATATAGCTTTAAGAAATTTACGTATATTATAGCAAATGTCAGTTATGTTCTGCGATCTTTTTATCGATAAAATTGCGAATGAAATCCACAAAAATATTATAGGATTAGCCGTAAAGTGTTTTATTTACTTTATTGAATAATGATGAAATTTATTTATGTAATTAAGGAAAAATTATGGATAATCATTTTATATTAAATTCAGAGGTTTTGAATTTCAAAAATGGGATATAAATGATTGTCAAAAGTTGTGATTAAGTGGCATGTCTACAATAATCGTGGCCCAATTTCTCATTTCTGGACTTTTAAGAACTAAGTTATATATAGTTTTATATAGTATTTATATAGTTTAAGGTTGTAAACTATATAAAAACTATATATAAATATAAAAAATACTATTAATAAAAATAAATGCTTTTAAAAAGAATTTTATATCAGATTGTTTCAGTCAATAAATATAGAACTGAAAAATTCCCAAAATCTCAATTTTTATACATTGTTACCTGTCTTGCTAACCATATTTTATAAAATATTCTTGACGTACAGATATATTGAACAAGAAAGGTCCACTGACCTGCGGCTAAAACAGGTCAAGTTAGGAAGTTTTCAATTTGAATCCTTTCAGTTATCGCTTGAAAATTTTTCTAATCAATATAGGATTTTTCCTACATTTGCTTGACTTGAACTAAATGGAAACTTTATAATTCGGTCGATTTTAGTCACACAAAAGTTGAACTTTTTTTCTGCTTGAAATGTTCCTCTATCTGCAATATTTCACTTAATATAGGTGATAGTACTGGATAACTTTATGAATATTTAGATATCGCTACTTTTTTTTAAAAAGATATACTTATTTACTCAAACATGAAGTGTATTTTTCTTGTGTTATTTCAAACATTTGCTCGAGTTGACTCTTTTGATTTAGAATATATGTATTAATTTGTGACTTGAATAATTATCAGCATAATTATAATCGTTTTTTTTTTTTGTATTCAAAATATAAAAAAATTCCGAAGATTTCTATGGAAATTTTTTTTAAAAAAATCCTAAAAATCTGAACACTTGATATATTTTTCCTTTAAGAAAAGCTTTAGGTCTGGAAGATGTTGTTTTTGGCAAGACAAATTTTCATTATCCTAAGTATGCATTTCTTTAATCAGGTTTTTGTTCAACAGCAGAATATTAAATTGTCATCCTGTCTGCTCATGTTTTACTAGTAAAACCCTCTTGCTTGGCAATTTCTAAAATGATTATCGGACTAATTCTCCAATCTTTGTTTATATCACTATTTTATCATTTTCTTTTATTTAATCCATTTAAAACTTATTTTTTATGCTTCTCTAATAAGTACATATGCGTTTTTCTTTTTCATTAATATCTTAAGTAAATAAATAATGCAATTTATTTACTTAAGATATTAATGTAAAAGAAAAGTTATAAAAGTTATATTAACGTCCAATTTTAAAGCAATATTAAGGCTATCTTGGAACGGACCTCATAATTTTGAACTACGATCAGATGAAGAGGACGACACTTGAGTTGGCATCCCTCTCTCCAAACCATGTTAGCCAAGCTTGGACGGTTTAGCGTGCACCAGACTCTCTTACACGACAGTTCTTCGGTGAAATCTGGTCACGAACATGAGCCTTCCTATTCCTTCCTTTTCCGAAGCAGAGACATAACCACTAGGCCACCGCGGCCAATAGAGCTAACAACAATATAATATAGTAATATTAAACTGATCTTCTTTAAAAGTTATTTCAAGAACATTTTGTTGGTATTAAAGAAAAAAAACCATCCTATCTGACAGATTAATATTTATTCTAACAGCAGTAGGTTCAAATCATGGATGAGTTCACATACAATAAACTCATTGTTTCTCATTTGCTATTAATAAATTACCTGTATAATTGGTGTTCTTTTTTTTAAAAAAAAAAATTTCTCAATAGAAAATCATCGATAAGATGCATTTTTTATTGTAACTTTAATTATCGCTAATGTAAAAGAAATACGTTAATTTCTTCCTAAAGAACATAAAGAATAATCTAATAATAATATTAGAATTATCTTTGACACAATATAGTCCATTTTCTTTTTATTTTGTTGCTATTTAGATTATCATTAGAAGACATATTATAGGACAAGAAATAATATAGATTAATAATAATCATTATTCTAAAATACTAAACATTAATTTAAATCTATTTCATTAATTAACTTAGATATAGATCGGTTAAGTATTTACAGCTGTTGCCCATCCTTCAAAATTCTTTCTATATTGATTTTTTTTGTAGGATTTTAATCTAATTTCAAATATATTTAGTTTATTTTTCTTTCTTTCTTCCTTCTTCTTCTTTCTTTTCTTTTCTTTCTTTCTTTCTTTCTTTTTTTTTTTTGGTTCCTTCATATATATTTGGCTGTTTTCATTAATCTGTGTGTTCCATTAGTAAACGTATTATAAATGCTACCGTACATAATATGTAGAAGGTTTATGAATGAAATATTCCGAGACTGTCAATTATAGTCTCTTCAAATTGAAACTTTTGGCAAATATGGGCTTGCCGTTTAGCACTGATTTTCCCTACCCTGAAACCATTAAATCATTTCTAATTCAATTTTGTTCCTTGCTTTAATTGAAATTGTAAATGAAAATGCGATGCTATGATAAATCAAACTATGCTTCGAAATTCTTATCGTTCAATTATTTACCTTGCTATTTAGCATCTCTTTAATCCCATTCTTGCCCAATGATACACAGGTTGGCCTAGTGATATAGTGCTTCTGTTATTTTCTTTTATAGAGTGCGAAAACGAAATATATTATCATTTTGTTGACACTTCAGGCTTAGATTATTTTTTTAAGACTTATCCGTGTTTACTAGTTTAACATATTGCGTGAAAACAGTTTTATCTTTTTAAATATCAGTTAAACCATAATTAAATGTGAAAATTTGTTTCTTTGAAATAAATTTTATAAAGTTGCTGACGCTTTATTTGTATTACATTTGTGAAAGTTTATTGATTATTTGTTTATAAAAAAAATCATCTTGAAACAAGAGAAGTTAAACCTTTTTTTTAAAAGTATTTGTCACATGGAACAATTCAAACGAGGAAATCGAGAATTTTTCAAAAGGAAAAAATTATTAATAAAATTTTATACCAAAAATTGTGATTTAGAATATTTCAAATAACTTCTCAAAGCATATCCAGAGTAAGAAAAAGAAATTGAATTCATTTCTGAAAAATTTGTTTTTTGAAATACTTATAAATACGGTAAATAATATACAAATTGGATTGTATTTTTTAAAAACATTTTGCTATTATTATAGCATTTTAAAAACTGTTAAAAATCTTTTTAAAAATATTTAGATTTACCAGAAAGAAGAAAACGAAATGATTTATTTAACAATAAACTGTAAAATTATTAATATATGAAATAAGAAACTTATCTTTACAATTTATTATCTCTGGGGTTATTTGAGTATATCGAGATTCGGTATATAAACTGTTATGGAGCTTTTGATATCTATTCTTAAATTCATCCGAAATTTTTTTTAAAAAAAATCCATGAACTTTAGTTTTTATTATATAGAAAACTTTATTTATTAAGTAAAAGTATATAATTGGAAAGTTACTTGTGTGTTTTATAACGCACAATTATATCTTATTCTTGTCTGATTATAATTTTAAGAAATATTTATAGTGTTTAACAATTCGAAAATATAAATGAAGATTGTTTTCATCTTCAGAATAATAACGTTTAACTAGCTTTTACTTTTATGGGACTTATTATTAATACTTTGAACTTGGAAATTGTTTTTAGCTGTCTGCCTTTTTTCAATATTATTTTTATTCTTGCCATAACTTGTTATTACTGAGCTTAATTTAATGTTTTGAATTATTAATAACTTTGTTTAAAAGATCCAAATAACTTAAAGTGTTTTTAATGGATTTGCAATAAACCAAATGTAGTACAAATGAAATGTATAAAAATGCTCCTATTGAAGTGTAAATACAGTATTGAAATACAGTAAGAAATTATGAATAATCCAAATTTCAAGAATTTTACATGGCGCAAATAAATACCAAATTATCTAGCTACATAAATTCTGTTTAAAATGCATGATATTAATTTTGAAGAACATTTTTTTCAAGCAAATATTTTTAAGAAAGGTATTTTTAAACACTAAATATCTCTGTGACACAATAGTAAATGAATATTTTGTCAAAATTGTTAGATATAAATTCAATATTACGTTTTCCCCAGATGAGGATTTTTTTTTTTGAGAAAACATGTCGTTTATGACAAGTTGATTTCACACTTGAGTGGTTACAAAAACTTCCTCGTTTTTAAGTGGTGCTCAATCAATATCTCAACTTATAGATATTAACCAAAATTTAATTTTGTGTTGTTTAATATGTCATTATTCAGAAATAATTGTCAATTGTTTTATTCTTATGGTAAAGTCATGAATAAATATTTATACACCATTAATTTTCGGAAATATTATTTTCATTTCCTGCAATCTCCTTTCTTGAAAGGACTGCAAAATTCGAATCAACTACCAAATCTGTAATAAGGATATTAAAATATCATCTCGCGAGCTACTTTCTTGAAAGGACTGCAAAATTCGAATCAACTACCAAATCTAATAAGGATATTAAAATATCATCTCGTTTCATCGCATGAGTTTAACTTGCAGGTCACACAAATCTGAAAATGACAGCCAATTACTTAAAATATTTTTTTAAATAATAATAACATTATTTTTTTAAAAAATTACTTTCAAAAACAACTATATCTAAAAAATCTTCTGTTTTGTTCAGTTGTGTATTTTTACTTTACTTTTAACAAAAGAATCAGTTCTGCATGCTTGCGCCAATTTACATGAACCGATGCAGTTTGTAATATATATATCACCCCCTTTATCCTTATCTTATAGCATAATCAAGGGGACTTTTGCCTGAAGTTCGTTCTTTGCTTCTTTCCACGAGTCCATCTGGAGAAAACGTGATAAAAACCTCATGCAGTCTTCTCATTTTGCTTGTGCCTCTTCTTTTCCTCCTTCTCTGTTGTTTTGTTTGTGTCTGTCTGTGTCTGAAAAGGTGTGTGATTCGATTCGAATCGAAAACAGTAGCTTCGGGATACGAAGTCAGTTGTTACTGCCCCGCCGTTCCTACGTCTTGCTACTTGTTCTATTTATCTTTCTTAAAACGAGCCCCATGTGTAGTGTTGTCACTATAAGTTTTTTCTCTGCGGCTTGCTTAGGAAATTAATTGGTCTTTTTAAAAATGTTATGTTATCTTATATAAACTGACGCTGCAGTGGCTTCAACCCTCTGTTTGACAGTCTGGAAATGAAAGTGGTTGTAGAATTATGACACCTTTTCCTACCGTAGTTGAGGGAAAGCAAAACCTAGAGATAATCCTAAACTCTTATGATCGCTGTTATTTCGATTATGTGTGAAGCAGTCATTGAAATTTTGGTTGTTGTCTGTCTATTTTGCAGTTTCTTATAACTGGAGAGGAATTTTCAAAATGTCTGGTCGCACCTTTCAGACACAGATGGAAATAAATTAAACGTGAAAGCTGGAGAGCAAGCTGAATATCGATTCCAGTTAGTCTTCCGAAAAAGCAGTCCTTATTTTTGTTTTTGCATTGTAACATTTAATTATAATATATTTTTTAAAAAAAGGTAATGATTATATCTAGTTTTAACTAATTTTCATTTACTGATTCGTTAACAAATTTTTTATAGTTCATTAGAAAAGTACCTATTATATACCAATAACTATTAATGAAATTTGTACTTGTAACCTAAGATTTGTTTTATTAGGTTGGGGGAAAAGAAATCCATTATTATTTTACAGCCATCTGCCGGGGAAATAATGAATTTCTTTCCATATATAATTTCTGAAAATAATGGAAAGAAATCCATTATTTCCCCGGCAGATGGCTGTAAAATAATAATGGATTTCTTTCTCCCCAACCTAATATTTCTTTTCTTTTTTTTAAGTTAAGGAAAAATTAAATTTTAGTATTATTTTAAAATTATATGTGAGATTTTTAATGTTCATAAATAATTCTTAGTATTTCTTTTTAAAACGATCCGCAAATGGTAAGATTGAAAATAGAAATTAATTAATTTTTGTATGATGTTGTTTCAAGAAATAATCATAAAAAGTGTGCAAGGTGAAGTACACAAAATTAATTTTTGTTATCACGAATCTTTATTTTAAGTTTTGAAATGGATTTCAGTCGATGTTTTTCTTCTCTTCAATATATTTTAATGTAAACAAGGAATTTAAAAATTATGGTTTTTTTAGAAGTTGGAGAAATTAATACATTGAATGCTATTGTTAGAATATTAAAAGACTCCCATTATTATTTTTAGTTTTAATGAATATCTGTTACCCTATGTGAAACAAATTTTAAAATGATCTCAGTGTAAATTATATTTGTTATTTAACTTCAATAAATAGAATCGTTTTATTCTCCTACTAGCAAAATATAGGAATGATAATTTATTTTCTAAACAATATAAAATAAATTAGATTGTTAAAATAAACTATTTTTAATTTTCCCATGCATATTCCATAATATATCTTATAATATATTTAATGTATTGCTGTGCATCATATTATGTTAGAAGTTGCGTGTTTATTTGAATGGGACTTTAAAATAAATATTTCTTTCTTTTGATTGATTTTATTTAAAACTGGCACCTTTTTTGTAATTTGTTGACTGAATAATACCTTTTATTACGACTTTATATAGCCTCGAATGTAAAAAAAAATGTCAAAAGAATTTAAGGATTCTTTTGGCCGGTGACCTTCGAACACGTAACCTAAGGAGTACAAGTCCAACGCTCTACCAACCAGGCCATTCCGGCCTAGTAAGAAAATGTAATATTAATATTCCACTTGTTTTTTGACGCAGTACTATGAGAAAACTATGCAAATGTCATTTTTTCAATTTTCTTTACCTTCTATACTTCTTTAAATGTACCTATTACTTTTTAAGAATGAGAGAACACGCAGATCATTAAGCTTCTGATGCCGATCGTTTACAATCTCTTCATTCTATGCCAATAAAATGGTGGCACTTCCGTCGTCCCCTCCCCCCATTCATCTGTTTGACTGGACATTTATCCACTGCCAAAGCGTCACTCTATAATCGTGCTGTGACTGCAGTGGCCTGTTGGGAAAATTTCGGCTTCGGAACTGGAGAGTTACAGGTTCGTGACACGATTCTACCCAAGAATCGTTGTGTAAGTGGTTCTGGTGCACGTTAAATTCATCCATGCTAAACATCATCCCACTGGTAAGACGTGGAGAGGGGGATGCCAGCTCAGGTGTCGTCCAGGTTATCTGAACGCGGTTCAAAATTAAAAGCTCCGCCCCAAAATAGCCCTAGTGATGCTTTAAAATGGAACGTTAATATAACTAAACTATGAGCGTGCTAGAAGGTAGATTTTCTCTTGACCCACCACACCTTTCACTCACGTTCAATGAGTGTCCAATCTAAATATTTCGATAAAAATTGAAATATTTAGATTGGATGACTATCTAAATATTGGCATGACTATCATGGCCGTTTTTCACAATGATAGGGGATTTTGGAGTTCACTATTCCATTGGCGTGGCGTGGATTGATCACAAATGTCCGGCTTAATGACGATTTTTCAATCTACAGATTATATATATATATATATATATATATATATATATATATATATATATATGCTTCCAAATTTTGTTGCTGTTGTTACTTATGGCACTTTCCATATTGGACAATTCCCCCGCTGATACAGCAGCAGATTTAAGCCGGAAGGAGCGTCTCTTGTTTTTAAAGTAGCGGCAACAAGGGCCAAGAGTACGACTTAGCTACACACTCGCCACATTTGCTTGCATAGCTCCTTTTTACAGGGGGGCACAGTCACACATCTCACAGATAGGACACAGAAGAACAGCCATGTCCGAACCGGGACTCCCAGAAAACGAGTAAGGCGCACTATCTCTGCGCCTGAAAGCCGGCGCTTCCAAATTTTAAAGCAGTTAATGGAATGTTGTGCGACAAATTTCTGTATCTATGAAGCTCATTGGATATCAGTTTTAACTGAATTTCCGCAGTCAGTTTTCTTTATTTTTTATAAATCAATGACATTCATCTTTATTCTTTGTATCAAAGAATTTCCATCAAGATAGAGAAGAATATTTTACAATTTTCAGCCCTATTATTTCATACTTTAATCCCAAAATTCCAATTTTACTTTACCAACAGAAGCAGTCTCTATGACTTATTAGGCAAAAACAAATCATCTTGAAAAATGTTCACATTGTGCAATTTAACCATCGTAAATAAGGGGAGAAAAAGACGCATGCTCATTTTTTACATTGAATACCTAATAGCACTAACAAAGAATTTATTTTATTTATAATTTGAATCTAAATTTCAATATCTGATTTATAATCAATTGTTTTTCTTTTAATTTTGAGTTTTCCTTTAGTTTTAAACATTGAATTATTCTACTTATTTATTATGAAATTTATTGTCTATATTATAAAAACTTTAAAAAAACTCAATATTTGAAGTCCTAAGGAAATTAACATTATTATTACTATTGGGAAATATTTCTATATGCATTTAAATGAAAATTAAAACATAAATTCTAAATACTGAATAAATTATTTAAAATTTTTAATTTTTTTATGTTTATTCCTAAACATCACAAGATATAATACTGCATCTTACAATATGCAATTTTGTTTTAACTAAACTAGAATCTGTTTTTGTTGTCAATTCTGATATTTATCCTGATGTTATTGTGGTTTTATTATACAGCCGTAAAGGCCATGAATAAACCTATAATTACTTTCCCGACTATCTGCTTAATGAGCATTTAATGATTTCTTCTGCATCAAATGTTTATTAAAATCTTTGTATCCTTTTCGTCTGTAATTTTGTTGCTAAGTTTTTACACAATTTAACATTCTAAATCGTTGGATTTTTTGTCGTTTAGCTGGTTTTTTCACCCTTAAAATGCATATTTATTTGTGAATTCTACTTTGTTTACGTTCGAAAGATAATTAGTGCTTTACGACGAAGTAATTTTAGGACTATTTTTAAAGATGTTTACAGGTTTTTTTGAAATAACAAATAAATAAAATTGTCTTACTTATCTGTAGGAACTAAATAATGTTTTTGGAGAGCACTTATAAATAACGAAGATGCACTTGGTGCATTCATATAATCAACTTTTTGCTTCATTTATAGGATAAGCATAATTTGTTTCGAAATTTTTTCAAAGATTTTTTATTATTTAAAGTTTATGCTCAATTTTTTCATGAAATTCATTACTGAAGAATTCATGGAAAATTAATTATTTTTAAGAATATTTAGAAAAAAAAATGTCGCTATTTAAACTAACGTTCTTTTTTTTTTTTTAGTAAAAGAAAATTTGTGTTTAAAAAGGAAAAAAAAATTACGTTGAAAATAGACCTATTCCAACCTGTTATTATAGATTAGAATTAGTGTTGGTGACTGAAACATGTATGGAAAAAAAAAAAAACTTTAGTCATTGAGATTTTAATCATTCTTTGGCTTCAGTAAACGCTATGCAATTTCAAAAGAATAGCCAGAAAAGCAATTTAGTGTCAAGTTTTTAAATGTCTTCATTAATATTCTGTGATGTTCGATTCAGGGGATTGAAGAGGCGACCAAAAGTAATATCCCAAGTCATCATCATGTTCTTTGACAATGATTTAGTACTCATGAAAATATTGCTAAAAATAAATGTCTTTATAAAACTAGTGCTATTCATATAGCTAAGTGTTGACAGTTTAAAAAATAAGGTAGACAAGAACAACATGTTTCGATTAGAATCACCATTGATGTTCCGATGTGTGGGTTTAGGTTCTGATAATTTCATTCTTCACAGTTGGCAACAAACAAGCAAGAGACTGAATATCATGACGTATACCAAATATATTGCTTGCCGGATGGCCTCTGAATATTTATTCATTAAATGAAGTAAATCATTGCTGTAGAGTTTAGTATTATTGGCATCAATGCGAGATATCGTCTGAGATTTACGAATCACTTCAGTGTGATATGTCTATGGAAAAGAATTTCAATTTGATAATTTAATTGAAACATGTATTTGGGATTGTTGATGTTGCGGAAGTTATTTTTTTCGTCTCACGGTATATTTTCGATTTCCGTCTGTACTTCTTAATTCACCTTGCCAGCTGTTATTTTGTTTTAAAATTGCCATCTATCATGTACAGTGTTATAATTATTTTTACCGTACTCTTTGCAACCTTCAACAGTTTTTTTTTTTTTAATCTTTATATGAGAACATGATGTTATTTTTAGGAAGTTTTGATGTCTTCGAAATTTACGAACAAAAAAAAAGTTTACCTTCTTTTACCACCATTTCTTTATTATTACGTATGCTTCTTTGAAAGCAGATGCGTTTTTAAAAGGTTGACCTGCTTTTAGCACCATTGCTTTATTTTTATGTATGCTTCTTTGACAGCAGATGCGTTTTTAAAAAGCTGACGAAGGACTATGACATCATAGCTGTTATTTCATTTCAAAATCGGTTGAGCTTCAAAACTTTGTTTCCCAGCAAGAAATATTGAAAATGAAAGTTCCAAAAATTATGTGTGTGTGTGTAGAGAGAGAGAGACCAATAGGGAGATGACGTAATTGTTTAAAATCGGTTTAAATTGGTTAATGACTTAAATTAATTTTTAAAAAATAATGATTTAATAATAATAATATTGTTCTCAGATGATGACTTGAAATTTGCGATCGTAGATTTCATTTTCTTTTATATAAATTTATATTCGAACAGCTGGACTAACACACTGCCTCTGAAAGGATTTTGCTAAAAATTTTAAAAAATAATCTCAAAATCGATCGAGCTCCAAAACTTTGTTTGCCAGCAAGAAAAATTGAGAATGAAAATAAAAAATATATCATAAAAATATGCCTATATCTATATTATAGAGTGATAGAGAAGCCTCGTGATTGTTTCAAACCAGTTTAAACTGGTTAGTGACTTAAATTAATTAAGGCAAATAATGACTTAAAAATAATATTGTTCTCACATGATAACTTGAAATTTACGATCGGCGATTTCATTTTCTTTTTATATTTGCTATCTTTTATCCATTCAGCAAAAGTTGGAAGGTGTACCCGATTTTCCTCCGAGCTCGCCAAGCTTATTGAAGCTCGCCAAATGTTCGCCATCTTGGTTAGCTATAATATATAACTAACAGCTTTTTTTCCCTTCTCTATCACCACGTCTTCAGCTAAATTTGCCCCAGCATTAACATTTGGACCTCCTTCTAATCACTTTACAGTTTCTCTTGAAGAGTGTGATAGGTCTGATCATCACCTTGAGAGATTGATATCTGCTGGCTTACGATTACTCATTTTCAATGTTGGATTTTACTGGCGTGAAATGTAGTATTCTTTTTCGCTGCGTTTCTTTTATTTTATACCTACTTCTACAGTATTTCGGTAATTTTAATTTTTAGAAAGATTTGCATTTTCTTAATTGAACTTTAAGTGCATTAGTTGTGATTGATGATTTTTTTAGAGGTCAGGGTGTTTAATGGATAGGCTATTATTCTATCTGTTTCATGATAATTTTGTGTATAATAATGACTGCAAATGGAAAGAGCGAAAATGAGAAAATATTAAGGCTTATGGTTTGTAATGCTTGGTCAAGTTTTCTGAAATTAAATTTATGACTGTATTTAATCTTCATCATTAAGCATAACTATAAATCTATTTCATTCCAAGAAAAAAATGTTAATTATAATCAATAGATTATCTCAACATTCGAACGCAAAATATCAATGTATTTTCTTACAATAAACATATCTTTTTTAATGTATGATTTCTGCAATTATGGCCGTTTAAGCTAAAGTTGCCCAACTTGGCACAAATAGACTTTAAATTGAGAGAATCTTAGAGATATTTCTTAAAATATAATTAATTAAAAATTATATATATATATATATATA
>JAOUZG010037308.1:3410321-3422184 GCA_026289955.1 Argiope argentata
ATGATATTATTTTTTATGTATAAAATAAGTTTTTATTCTTAATCTTTTTAAAAAATTACCTTATATTTCTACAATTTATTTCACAAAATATTAAAATTAATATTTTACCTGCGTGAGCATATTACAAGTGTGTGAGAAAAAGTAGCTTTTACCAATATTTTGCCATTATGTTGATTAAAGCTAAAATTATAAATTAATTCCTACTGCAAACTAAAAGTGAAATTTTCGGCATGTAAAAAAAGAAATTAAATGTAAAAATTTCTTAAAAGAGAAATATAATAAGAAGGGCTTCTACAAATTTTTAAGATACCTATAATTTTATTAATAAATATGTTATATGTAATTTTGTAAATAAACATGGTTTACATATAATGCTGATTGTTCACTCTAAGCGGGTCCCAACATCTAGTATCATTACAGTGTTAAGTATCCACATTTGATTGAGTAATGGTCTAAATGAAGTAAAGAATACTATTTTTTGCAGTTTGAGTCAATAATTGTTCAGGTAAATAATGTTTTATATATATATATATATATATATATATATATATATATATATATACACAAATTTTCGGTCTTCACGTCAGATTTATTAAAAATGCATTTTATTGTAACTAAAACTGAATTAGACATGAAATTAAATAGCAGAATCTGATTCACCAATTACAATTAAAATAGCAGATTTTAATTGTATGATATTTTTTATAAATTTAAATATTATTATCTTATAAAAGTTCGTAATATTAAATTAATCCATTGATTAGTCTCAAAGAAAATCAGCAATTTCTCCAAGCGTGATTAATCGTAAATTATTAAATTGTTAACTATCCTAAACTAGTGATTTCAGAATTTCTTAATTAATATGGGCAGATTTGGTCACAGAAAGTAGAACCTCCTCCCTCCTATTTAAAAGTTGGAGCGATGGAATTATATCACTGAATATGACTGAGACGTCTTGTATAATTTTTTAGGATATTCTTCATCAATGAATATTTGAGAGAATGAATACATTTTTCGTTGTGATGATCCAAAATGGTCTTCTCTGAAAATGATTGTGGAGAATGTCACTATAAACGAAATCGCATAAAATATTATTTATTTATTTTAATAAGGAATATTCATAGGATTATTGTAATATGTATTCGAACTTTATCGAATTAAAAGATCAGAAGCTAGCATTGAATCTGAAACTGTCATTTATTCTCACTAATCTGTGCTTATAATCTGTGATCACTTCAAAATATTATTTTTTACCCTTGACATCCGCCATAAATTTTATAAAATCTTTTTTTTTCTTCCTGGTTTTCTTTTTGCATATGGTGAATCAGATTCTGCTATTTTAATTGCAATCTTACCTAACTGGGTAATGGGCGATAAAATTTTGGGAATGAATCCCCCCCTTTTTTGCATTAATAAAGCAAATGAATAAGAATGCACACCCTTACTTTCGGTATTTTGCCAAGACTTTGTATCCACTGTTGATAGAATTCTCTAACTGAATGAAATAAATGAAACTATTTTATGTTCACTGTTTTATAAAGGTTATGTTATTCGTTATATGTTATTTAGAATCTGCGACTACTATAATTTCTTGATTCCCCCTTCTCCCTTATGGATGTCAGTTTTCCTTCCTCGTTACCATTTTAAACAAATTGATATTTCCACATAACCACGCGTCTGTGAATGCCATTGCTCTCGTCCTTCATTAATAGTTTAATTTATTTTCACATATCAGTATGTCATTAAGCTCTTCCGCCAAAATAACGCCTGCAATTTAAAAAAATACAATATTCTTTAGAGCCTCACGATTCTCGCTATTCATGGTTTGAATATTAATAACATTTTCCATTATTATGTTAAACAAGTGAGAAATTCCGTATCACACTTTTTTTCCGCCCTTAATCTAAATAGCTCGTCAACTAATGAAAGAGAGGTGTTAATTATGGAAGAGAGCTCAATATAGTGAATTTTCTGAACAATTCATCTAGAAGATCTTTTAATTTGCTTTTTAACTGACTTATTTTCATGCAGATGATGTTAATTTATTTATTAAAAAATCGGATCTTAGGTTGTTTGTTTATCTATTCTCACTGTCTCAAAAATGATTTTATTCTTCCTGGATTTATTTATACGATCGATGTTTATTTATTTATGTATTACCTCATTTTAGTATCATGTCAGAACATGATGTTGTTTTGGGAATGAGGTTTTTTGTCGCCAAAAAAAATCCGTAGGCGAAAAATAAAAATTTTATTATCTGCTCAAGCATCTAAAAAAATCAGCTTTTAATAACGCGTTTCCATTGCATTTACAAAAGCTTGTGATTTAAAGAAAAGTTAATGACTACTGCCAATAAAATCTAGAAAAATGTCAGTTTGAGCGCGAGATTATGTGAAATAATATAAATAGGAAATGTGATATATTTTTTTAAACAATCAATGCGAGACAAAGTTTTTTGGATCGTTTGTGACTCTAAAGTGACCCATTCAATGAAACGATTAAAATGAATAAAAATATAATTTAACTTACACGAGCACGTGATGCTTGGCCGGTTCCAGAAATAGTGTACAGACATGATACATTGAATTATGCTTAGCAGATTTCATTTTAATCTTTATATTTATTTTAATTGCTCCATTGAATTAGTAATTTTGGTAGCGCAAACGGTCATCAAAAACGTTTTCTTGCATTTAATGTTTTAAAAAATATCATATTTCCTATTTATTTCATTTCATATAATCATTTACTGAAAATTACATTTTCCTAGGTTTTATTTGCGGTAGTAATTATTTTTTTATCCGAACTTTTGTAAATGTGATGGCTACACGTTATTAAAAGCTGATTTTTTAGATGCTCGTGCATAAAATTTTTTTATTTTGTTTTCTTTTATTGTAATCACTGTATAATTTTAGTGAAGCAATAATCCGATTAAAAGCGATACTCTAAAATTCCAGAATTGCTTTAGCAAAAGAATATTTCAGACAATTCCCTTCTGATGTATCCTAACCACTTTAAATTCCAATTTGAATTCTTGCAAACAACGCATTTGGCTACAAACCGAATATCGACGGTCTCCGTGCTTGAGTGATTTCGAATGAGACAAAACCTGGTTCAGATGCCAAGGGAGAAAAAAATGCTCTGAGTAATGGACTAGGAATAGAATTAAGCCTATTTTTCTGTCTATGATGGCCTATATTTAGAAGTGGGTTGAAGTTGATTTCTTTTGTAATAATTTTTTTCTAGTTATCTCCTGGATGCAATTTACGTTAAGGTGTGAAGTCATTAAACTTAATTTCCTCTCGATGTATTTTGCTGTGAAATATCTCCGCGTTCTTGGAAGTGCTCGTTATTTCGCCATTTTTTAAACAGATGTATAAAAAATAATAATAAGTAATTTTGTTCTGGCCATTGTCTTTTCTTGGATTGATACCTTGTTTTGACTTGTAGCGATTGTGATGTCTTATTTTGATGTAAATTGCTAGATGAATTTCATTCGCATTGAAAAGGAAAAGAAGTTACCTTTTCTTCCCCCCCCCCAAATCTTTGACATCTCTTCAAGCAGAAAAAGCAAACTTCTCATTTCGTTTTTCCACGCCTTACTGGAATAACAATGGTTTGTGTTTTAAGAAAAAGAAAATAATGGTTTTGTACTACAAAAATAAGTAAATATTGTTAACAATCTCGTAAACTATGCAATCTTTTTATTTCTGTTAGTATGTATATTCTATGAGTTTCAGAGTTTGATACAAAATATAGCATTATTAGACACGCTTCGCTTCAGATTTGAGTTAAGAAGATTCATTGTTCCCTGGCCTTGAACTAGTAAAATGAGGAATTGTGGACAGTTAAAATCGGTACATTTGTTTCTTAGTGAGATAACAATCATAAAAATTATGATTCTTTCCCTTTATTTGTATAATGATTTCAATATTTTTGAAATACTAGTTTTCCATATATATATTTTTTCTTTAATTTTGAAATTTTTAAACTTTGTATGTCGGAAATTGCTTCTAAGATCACCATCTATTAATATTTTGAAACAAGTTGAGGCGTATTTCAATAAAGCATTGTTATAACTATTTATTTGCACCAGGAACACATATATGTAACGGATATTTTGTTGACTCACGTATCCATTTCCGACAATCATATTTCTAAGCAGACACTCCCCCTAGGGGTTAATATGATTAAAATGTCTTTGAACCGGAAATTATCTGCAATCTATAACAAATTTCTAATTCTGTTTCGTCAAATAAGACTGCAGTTATTGATAAGATCTTTAAAATTTATAGAACTTTGCATTTCGTATTACAGACGAACTTTTTACCCTTCTTAACTTTAAAATTTGTTAATTTTCTTACAATATTTCTCTGCTTTAATTTTTTCATAAATAAACTTGGTATTTCATAAATAAACAAGATATTGGTATAAACTTGGGGCGGGGGGCTCTAATTTAAGAGGGAAGCCACTTAAATTAACTACTCATTAAATTTAATCGATTGGAACTAAAAAAAATCCTCCCGGCAAGCTGAAAGGCAAAGGTAGATTCTTTTCCATCTAAGTTAATATTTCATTAATTTAATTTCAAGAAAAATTAGGGCTTGAATATCACTTTTTAACCCCTTAACCTTATTTTTTAAGATATTGCAGGTATTGAAAAACTTTAAATACGATGGTTATTGGTCTTAATGAGGTGCTAATAGGATTTATTTTTCTGTCTTCAATAGTAAGGAAGTTATAGCAAAATGAAAACTTCAACCTACCGCCATTTCCACTCCCTCCAAGCTAGTCGGTCCATTTATGAATTCGTCCGAGGTTTTTACATTTTTTTAAAAGCACATTTGTAGTCGATTAAAATCCAAATGAAATTACTACAGTATTCTTATTCATAAGATAACCTGAGGAAAACGGTATACACATTTAGATATAAACATTTGAACTTAGGTTGGCTTTTGAGTCTAAGGACCATGATTGAAAATTTGCTGACATTTTCCTAAAGCCATATCATGAGAACCTCTTTTGTTGTTGCATGCCCCTGTGGCCAGCAATACTAGACCAAGTCCATGAGATGATACAGCCTCAAAAAATCCACCATTATTGGATCCTCAGTCAAAAACTTCCTGGGGAGTCTCAGGCATGCGAGGATATGATCAGCCTGCTCTGCAGCACACTTGGTGCAAATTTCGAAGGGTCTGAAAATTCTAAAGTTTCAAGATGGCCACTGCGAAAGCGGGCAAGAGTAGATTGCTCCTGTCTATTAAAATCAGGAGCCAGGGAGCCACCAGAACGTGAAAATCGTTACCAATAGCGCTCTGGGAGTGCAATCCATGCGTATCTATTCTTGTGTTTAACCTTTGAGTGAATTTCCAGAAAGGTGAGAGATGCTGACATCTCCAAGGTATCAGCAGTACCAACTTTGACCAAAGTGTCATCGATCTAATTACCCTCTAGATCGACATGGGAAGGGATCCACTGCAGATGAATCTGATGTGAAACCGAAAGTTGTTTTAACTTATTGAGTATTGAAACTCCAACATTATCTCTTACACTTTGCCAGCTGGACATATGCTGTATTGAACAGGTGCTGTACGAGAACCTATGCTATAGGTAATCTTCCTATATGAATATACCTAAAATAAAACATACTGTGAAAGATGAGACGAATTATATTTACAGAAATTGAATTATTTGACCACTTTTATGGTAAAATGTGTTGCACTTTTTGGGTGCAAATGTTATCAGATATTTCCCAACTCAGGCTCTTAATTTTGCATTTAAGATTAAAAAGAAACGAAGCTATATCATGTCAACATCATTTTTATTCCATCAACAAGCAACTAGTGTTGCCAATTCTTTAAGAACAAACTTGTGAAAACAAAGATAATAATACACAGATATAACTGCTACATCACTCCTTCCCCAGTAACAATGGAGTTACGAGACTGTTTACAACAAGAAATTGATACAGATGTGAGAGGAATGTATATATACAAATGAAATAATATTTTGATATTATTAAAATAATAATTAATATTTTGATATTATTCTAGCCGTTACATGGGTATCGAATTCTTATAATTGTGGAATGAATATTATTAACCAGTTATTAATTAAAAACGCAGTGCTGTTTTAAAACTATAAACAATTGTACTTAGAGCAACAATAAAAAAACTAATCTTAGCATATTAAACTGAAAATTATATATCCTCTTTTTGATTTTGATTTTGATCCAAGATGCAGAAATATTTCAATTTTGTGCTGAGATTGTATTGTAGACTAAAGAAGAAAAAAATATATCAAGAACAAAAGAATGTTTTGCTGAGACAAACAATATGAAATCTGTATTTGCCGCTTTCGGTTTATATATTTCATAAACACAAGAATAGAAAAAACAAAGCCTCAAGGACTGTGCAAAGCCAATTTTTCTCTCGTTATCGCTCGTAAATGAAAACGAAATTTGAAATGAATTCTGATATTCATATACAGTTCATTACACAGTTCCGCCTGCGCAGCGGTTAGAACTCATTATTCTGTTCTTTGTCTTCGTTGTTTGTAGAAGGACGGAATTATTTCTGTTTTTACTGGATCCAGCACTAATGTTTCTGTGGGAGACACAGCGCAGAATTGAATAACCATCTCAACACCTTTTCAATCATACGAGTTTATTGTTGTAATTCCTTTAAATGTAAGCAAAAGGGTCATGAGACAATAGGTTAGGTCCCGTTATTTTCTCGCCAAATGATGTATGTTTGAGTTTTTTTCGCCTCTTTGACCTTCAAGTTGCGAATTTTGTTTTATGCGCCCATTAAAAAATACTTATAAACCGTCCCATTTTGATATAACATGCATTAATATTCATAGATTCGTCATTGTGTTGTTATAACTGTTTTTAAAATGTGATTATTGTTTTTAGATTTCATCATCACGCTGAAAGATTACAAATTTACTTCTGGGATGTTTTCAATGAGGGATTGGCTGAACATAATCACATTCCATGTATACCATTAATTCAGATATATATCTTTGATTTTGTCAATTTTTATCAAAAATTTTTGAATTTATATTACCCTTGCTGTAAGTTTTACAAATGCACTGAATATTTTACACGCACATAACCGGTATAAAGCTGGTGTATATTCAAAAGAAAACATTAACATTTAAAGAGTGAATACGCCTAATCCATATGATGTCTAAATCAATTTTTAAAAATGACTTTTTATATGCAAGCATTTATAAAAATATATAGAGTCATTAATTTTAATTAAGTTAATTGCTTACTAAATTAATTTTGAATGGTCGCTGAAAAAAAAACACCTTTTTTGTTTTATTTCGATTCAAAAAATTTTTTTTATTTAGTTCTTATTTTATTTTATTCTGGATTATATCATATACTTAAACTATTTTTATACAGTCAAAAGTGTTTTACTATTCATTTTGTATATTTTATTTTATGACAACATATTCTTTGTTAGTTCTAATGCAACATATCTTTTTAAATATATATTTTTCTTAAATACTTCGAATACTATTGAATAACTATTGCACAGTGTATAAATTTCAAAGAACTTTAGTGTAGACAATAGAATCATTATTTTCTTTTTAATTTTGAAAGGCAGGTTCTTTTTGTTAATATTAATTAAAAGCAGTTAAAATTTAATATTAGTTTCCTTACTGAGTGAATTAATTATTTGCATTCTGTTTAAAGCTCATATTTTATTGACAAAACAAAAATATCTTAATATAGTGCAAAGTAATGTTAATATAGTACAAAATAGCTTTAAATAATAGTCAAAATACTCTAGTTTTCTCCGTGATGTTCTGTTTCATTCAAAATGAAATCTAAAAAAAGATAACTTGTCCCTAATACATTTTTCTCTTCAAGGCTACTTTTTTTAAGAAATATTTTATGAAATTGAGTTTACTTTCCCATTAAACCAGCAGTTACTGCATTATATCTGAATATTTGGGAATCTTTTTAGAATTTAATAATACTTTTTTTTGTCTGTGCTTGTGTGTTTCCTAATCGCATTTATATTCAGGAGCGAATGTCATTATTCTATAGTGCAGAACGCTTGAACAAATCAGAGCGAAATAAATTAATAACAGTATACATTTTTATGCATTAATTTAAAAGCCTTCATACTTCTAATTTGAATTCAAAAGAAAGTAAATTAATCAAAGAATCTGAAATTTCCCCAGGCTGAAATAGTTTCTGAGTTGTGCGTCAACTAATGACTACACCTGGGAGCAAAACATTTATTTTTTTCCCCCTCATTTTTCTTCTTTTCAGCACATGTCTTTTTCTTGTGCGAAAGGAAATCGAAAGCCTTAATTACAGATATCAGGCCTGACATTTGATCTAAATAAAGGTTGTGAGCAACGGGTCATTTCTATCTGCTCCCTGTCATTTCCACATCCCTCACAAACTAGCATCTTTGCAGTCTAAACAAGGCTTAGGTAAAAGAACACCCCACTTTTTGGCGAGCCTCGTGCACGTGCAAATCGGAACACCTTGTTTTGCATACAGATAAAAAGAAAGGGAGATTTTTTTTCGCCCATTCAAAATGCTTTCTTTCACACCTTGCCGTTTCGCCAGAGGCTTCATAGCCCACTCTCTCCTACCTGACAATTATGTTAATTTTTGAAATACGAAATCGAGTGATCGTGTTTCTCTATAATTATGTTTCTTCGTAAAACTCAGAAGGGATGAAAATTGGAATGTATTTCAAGAGAGAGAGAGAGAGAGAGTAAGAAAAACAGATGGGAGAAAAAAAATAAAGAGAATTAAATGAACTCATTGATTGTTATGACGTCAAAGCTTTGAGCTTTTGCTTCGTAAGTTAATTGATATGTGAAAGCCCTGGTTAATTTCGGCGCAGGAAATGAGATCTCGAGCACTAAATTGATCTAATCTCCGAGTGGTCATGAAAAGTTGGATTAAAGTTACTCCGCTCATTAAAGACGAGAAGAAACAAATTAGTTTACGAAAACAAAATAAAAAAGGGGGGAAGTATTTAGATGTAAAAAATGTCGTGTTGGTTTTTTACCCCCTAGTTGTTAAATTTTAGATACACTTTGGAACTGGTTAAATAAGAATAAAAAAAACTAATTTTTTTCTTTTAAATTCGTTAGTCAAGTAATTATTTATCATTAACTTAAGGTTTATTTTAAACCAGGGATGCACAACCTTTTCAGGATGAGGGACCAAAATATGAAAAGGGATCATGACGAGGACCAAAACAGCACATGAATGTTAAAACATTAAAAACTTGAAAACACTGGGGGGGGGTGACAATACACATGAATTACAATTATTACTTTACTTATTTTACTCATGCACACATTATGCAATAAATAAATGAATAAAACACAGACATTATAGCTATGATTGAAATACTTCACCCAAAAAAAATTCTTTCTAAAAAGGGGGCAAACTTGAAATAGAATAACAGAGAAAAAAATTTTGGTAATTATACTAAGAACAACTTTAAGAAAAAAATTAATTATGAAAATTAGACAAAATTAATGAGATTGCTGGGACTGAATATAATTGAAATTACTGATTTCATGTTGGGCTTAATATTGGTTTTGGCAATACGTAGAACAGAAGGAAGGTTCTCATCTGCTATTCTATTTCTTATTTTTGATTTGTTTAAAGTCATTAGTTAGAAAGTTTGTTCACAAATGTAAGTGTTGCCAAAGAAAGTAACACATGCAGCTGCAATTTGCTTTAAGAACGAAAATTCCTCGGGTAAGTCTTTATAAAATTCTAATATCGGTTTTTCTTTGAACTGATTTTAGAAAAAGTCAGAATTCTGTGAATCAATTAAGGCTAACTGCATACTCTCCTCCACTAGATTTACATCAACAGAAAATGGAGGAGAAAGTACAATTATTTTTGTTTGTCACTTTGAAAATTCTAAAAACCGATCATCAAATGTATTACGAAAGATTTGAATTTCATCCTCGTACTGCATTTTCATGTGTGGAAATTTTTCACGTCCGCGAGCTTCTCCTATACGAAAATAGTACTCGCAGGTAGCCATGAAGGGAACAAACTGAAAAGTCGCGTCATAAAAAGTAAATAAACTTAATGAACAGCGGTAAATTATTTATTCTGATGTGCAATCGTTTTCGCATCAGATTTTTATCCTGTTTATTTGAAAAAGTCTTATCATTTTAAATCAGACTTATTTTATTAACAACATTCGCGAGCCAACTTCGAAGGCTTCGCGGACCAAGTTTGGTCCACGGGCCATAGGTTGTGCATCTCTGTTTTAAACCTTACAAAAAATTTTATGGAATAGATTGCGGATGCATTTTATAGATACAGCTCGTGTGTAGGTACTGTATTCCATCATCTTTCACTATATAAATTCAATCATTGATTGATTTCATTTATCTCGTAAATTTAAATTTAACAGCAACAAACTTATGAAGCTACTATAAGTCGTTCTTGAAATAATCTTTAGAGAGTAAATCACAATTCACTTTCTTTTAACACTTGAAAATTCCTCCACGGAAAAAATTTGAATGTATTGATTTTAACTGCCCGGCGTTCTTTCTTTGATACAACATAAACATGGAAAAACTTTTTGTCCTCCTAACTTCTACGACCTTAAATTGAATAGAATTAAATCTTCTATTTACTAAACTTATCTCTTCCATGTTTTGCTGTTGCTTGAGCAGCAATTGGTAACTTTTCTCCTCGAATTCTTTACGGAGTGGGGAATTTTTTTATGGCCCTAAGTTTTATGTTTTATTAATTTTAAATAGTATTTAAGTGTAGCTATCATTTATTTTACTAATGCAATCAACTTGCGCATAGAAAATACTTTCTCCGTATCGGAATGTACTTAATCTTGCAGTTTAAGTTTTTTTCTGTTTCTTAGACCCTGTTGGGTATATGAAAAATATGATTAATGAAAATGACAAAATTATCTATATCTATACTACTATTATAAATGTGAAAGTTTGGATGGATGGATGATGGGGTTCAATCACGCCAGAACTGTTGAAGGAAATTGGATGAAATTTAGCACTGAGATAGATTATAGTCTACAGAAAAGCAAGGGCTAATTTTTATTCCGGTTAATTGAGTGGTTGATTTTTTAATAATTAAAAACTAACTTTTCTGCCAAAAAAAATCTGAGCAAATCTGCCTGAGCTTTTTCAATCGTTTGTTTTTATTTTTCTATTTCTGGTATTCTGTTAATATTATCTTATCTAATGGAATTCTCTGTGATTTATTTTCGGATTTCCCGACAGAAAGCCTTTTTCATCATAACAAAAAATTTTAAAAAATCTAATCGTTTGTTTTTATTTTTCTGTTTCCGTTTTTCATTTTAATATTATCCTACTGTTCTAAAGGAAGGTTTATTAATTTTTTTTCTTACGTTGTTCTTGTGTTAATATAATTCGATATTTCCTGTTCATTTCTGGCTATTATTCTTTCTTTACAAATTCCTTTTGCCTATTTTCATCATTTTCGATTAAATTTTTAAAAGTACCTTTATAGTTTCATGTAAATAGCTTTTAAGTTGTTCCCCCACACACACTATTGATGTTAGACGTAACATGTTTTCGGCTGGTTATTTCAAAGGATTCTGTTTATTTTCGTAGTGTATGATAAATTTAAAATTAAACATTGTTAATTAATAGATCTTTTGATTCTCACCGAAGTTCTTTTGAATAAAAATAAAATAGATGAATTGAAATTAAAATTTTCTAATCTGCATTGCGTTACCCCAACTGGTGCTTGAAATTCACGTCTTTGCATTGATCCAATTGACGTTTAAAATTTTTGCATGCATACAGTTTTGATAACATTTTACATTGTGATTAGACTGTCAGTTCTCTCATA
>JAOUZG010037308.1:3447143-3460229 GCA_026289955.1 Argiope argentata
TGTGTGTGTGTGTGTGTGTGTGTGTGTGTGTGTGTGTGTGTGTGTGTCTGTGTGTGTGTGTGTGTGTGTGTGTGTGTGTGTGTGTGTGTGTGTGTGTGTGTGTGTGTGTGTGTGTGTGGAGAGAGAGAGAGAGGTCCCGTGATTGTTTCAAATTGGTTAAAGACTAAAATGAATTAAGATAAATAATGACTTAAAAATAATAATAATTTATTTTTATTTATTTTTTGTTATGCCTTTTTTATAACTTTAAAAGAATAAACAATCAAATAATATTTTATTAATACAGAATTTTTTATACTTACCACATTTACCAATTCAATTTGCCTTTAAGAAAAGGAGATTCGCCATAGATCCATGAAACAAAAATTCAAGAAACACATTTTCTTACATATTTAATCATTGTTATATCGATTTGTATATTTATGAGATTTAAAAATATGCATATTCGGATAGGAAAAGAAGATCCTTTTCATTTGCAGCTTATTCTTGAGTAGTTTAAATCCTATTTTAAACATATTTTACATGAACGGTGTGTTTCCTTTTGCATTTTATTTTCTTATGAATGCGTATTTTAAGTAATATTTTTATTTTATTTCTGGAATTCGAGAAATTATGGTATTAATAGCTGAATAGGGCTCGAAGATTGGGGTGAATTCAGTTTTCAGTATAGAATCAGGTTGATGGTGAAATTAATGGCACTTTGGTTTTTATTATTCTGCATTGCTTATCTAAAAAAAGCCGTTCATCTTTTAAAATCAGACGAGTATTTTTGTATTGCTATGAAGATACTCTGGGTTATTTTACGTTCATGGCTACTTTTTAGACACATACCTGTGAATGTGGTTACATAAACCAATTCATGCGAATTTGGAAAGTAAGATAATAAATGTTCTAAAATTAGTATTCATTGCGAAATATCATTTCCATTTTACGAACTATTAAATTTTATGTATTCTACTTTGTATCGATATTTTTTTCTAATTTATTTTCTAAACAATCAAGGCGTATTTTATAGATTTATTAAGAAATATGGGGGAAAATCATGTTTTATAAAGATTATAAAAAGTTTCAAACATATATATTATATTTCTAATAGATTCTACACTTGATTAAGTAGTTTCTGTTTTGGCTAAATTTGTATTACGGGCTTACGAGTATAAAATCTGTTGAAATTTTGTAAAAAAGAAGAGTAACTTTAAGTCTACAAAAATATATATTGAAATTTTTTTCATTAATATAATCAAATTATATAATTTTATACATTAATAAAATTTTTCTTTTCTTTTGAGAGCATTTAAAACTGCAGTAGTGATAAATTTTGTATTCAAAAAATTTCAAATGACATTCTTTTTTATCATGTGGCAACACGATGTTGTTTTGTTAAGGAGGTAAAATTGAAGAAACTTGAAAGAATTAAGAGATTGGGATTTATAGCATCAAAAGCACTTATCCCCTGTTTCCAAATGAAGAGAGCAAAGTCATTACATCAATAAATACTAAGAGCGCACGCAAACATACGAATTGAAGTATCCGTCACTTGACATTTGCATATAAGTTCCGCTGGTGGTTAGGAGGTGTTGATGTCTCCAAAATTCGCGGGCAACAAATATTTTTATCTGCTTCTACCAGTATTGCATTATAATTAAAAATCCTTCTTTGACTGCAGATGCATTTTCTTACAGGTTGACCTGCTTTTACCAGTATTGATTTATTATTCCGTATGCTTCATTAAGAGATGTATTTTTAAAAGGTTGTCGAAGAACTACGAAACCATAGTTATTTCGTCTCAAAATCGGTCTAGCTCTAAAACTTTTTTTGCCATGTATAAAAATTATATATATATATATATATACAGAGAGAGAGAGAAGTCTCATGATTGTTTCCAGTTTAAACTGTTTAGTGACATAAATTAATTTATACAAATAATGACTTTAAAAAGTAATAATGTTCTCACATGATAACTTGAAATTTACAGTCAATTATCTCATTTTCTTTTTTTCTTTTTTTAAAAAATCTTATCTCTTGACTTAAGTGAGATTGAATAAAGATAATTTACGAATATTTCAATTTTTAATAATACGATTATCTGAAGTACTTATTTCGTTGAAGTAAACATATTTCAATTTTATTATGAAGCTAAGTAAATCATATTTATATAAAATCAAGTCTCTGACAGTTTTGGAAGGTAAATCTACATTGTATTTCCAGTTTTAGCTCATGATCGAGTAATATAAGTAACCTTAAGGTCCAATCTAAAAATACTCTAGCAATTTTCTATGTCGAAATTCTTTTCAAGAAAAGAAAAGAAAGAAGAATCATTGGATTGTTGTGTGTAAATTTGAATTATTATTATCGATTACGAATACTAAAAACAAATTTCACATTTATAAAGAAAGGTATTTAAATAATTTCCCGATAGATTAATTTTCAGTTTGGCATTCCTGCATATAAATATTTAAATCTATAACTAGTTAATATTACTCAACATTATTTTAAAGTGTCTGTATTTTTATAAAAATAAATGAAACGATCAATTTGTCAAATTAGACAAAATGCTCATTATCTCTCTGCTCATTGGTTTATTATTATTTATTTTTTCCCTTTCCTTTCAAGCTTAAATATTTCGAATAAATTTAAATAGTTGCTCCACCTCTACAAGGGAAAAACCCTCTCCTTTTCAAAGTTGATTAGTTAAAATGTTTTTTTTAATAAATGAATTACTTTCTTTTTTAGGTTTAAATTTCTGAATTTCGTTACTCGTTGAAATGCTTCGAAACTAAAGCTTTTATGCAAATGGACATCTGTTTATACGCCACTTGGCTATCGGCCTTTCTTCTTGCCATTTCCAATGACAGGATTTCATGGACATAATAACTTATATTCATTTTATTTTTCCTGATCTTTTATGTCCGCTTCTTCTAATGAAATCCTCTTGTCTGATTTTTGCCGAAGATGAATCACCGTGTTTTGAAATCGCATTCTTTATTCTTTTAATTTAAGAAGTATTTCGTCTTTAATATGTATGCCTTCGAGGTAGATTCAATCGATTCTTTCATTGAAAGTTAACTCATTTCAAATTAAAGAGCGTCTAAGATTTAATTATATAGAAATAAATAGCGTGTAGGTGGTTCATTTTGATCATCCATTCTGTATAACAATTATAAAATTACGATGATGATCATAAATGATATGGCTTTGGTAGTAAATGCTTGAACAATTTTTAACTGGCAGTAAGAATTCCTAAGAATATATTATCACTTTTAGTATGAATATATTAAATGAAAAATATATTAAAAATTCACTTTAATTAAGAATATATTAAAAATCAGAATATTTTCTGATTTTAAATGCATTTGAGATATATTTTCTCTTGTATTTAAAAAAAAGTTGTGGATAAAAATTAATTTTATGTTTCAGTGAAATAAAATTTTATTTAAAAAAACGTTAATTATTTTTTTAAAAAAATATGATGCATTTTCTTGTGATTTTAAAAGAAAAATAAAGGAAATTTGAGCCTTTAGTCCAACTATCATGGCGTAAGTTTTAGGATTAATACATCCAAATTTATTTTTTTATTCCATTTAATTATATAACAGTAATGACATGCACCCAAGATATCATCGTAATTCATCTTCCTACTGTTTTATCGTCTCTTTGGGCTTATATATGAATGCAGTAATTAAAACAACGAAAAACAACGTTGTGTAATATACTTAAGATTTTTCTAAAATTACCAAAATTTGAGAAAAAAATTGGGCGAAAACAAAATTTGTCTTTAAAAAGCTAATTTTTCGAATTTTAAAGTAGTGTAAAAAAATATTTATCTCAATGATGTGTAAAATTAGTTGTTGAAGAATTATCTTAAAATGTCAATTGTGGCCTCTCTTGTAATATTAACTACAAATGACTGATGACATCAGAAACAGCGCCCTCTGAAATCTTGTGGTTTTAGATTTAGCGTCGGCATGTGCTGCATGCTTTAATCCATGCTCATATATCTATACATAGTATTAAAAAAAGTCTCCTGAAAGCGTCTGTATGTTGGAATCACAAAAACTCGAGAAATAGTTAAGGATATTAGAGATATTTATACAATTTTGTAGAGCGTTTATTGGGGAAGATTTTAGTACTTTAAAATCATATAAAAATAAAAAGGGGATTTTTATAATTGCGATATTAACTTATCCGCACACACGCGAAAATCTCGAACTGTGCATGTGCAAATAGCAGGAGCTGTGGTATGCATATGCGATACATTTTTTTTTTGTTTATTTCGATTTTACATAACGATTCAAATCCCATTATACCAAAATGAAATAAATCCAACCTCGAAATGATCGCCTGTGTTTTATCTACGGAAATACATATCATATTTTTATCTTTATCGCAGTCTAAATATTTCTGAAAGTGTTCTATAAAAAAGTATTTTGTAGCTTTTTTTGATAATTTTTAAATATATTTTTCTGTTTGTTTGATGTTCCGTAAGATGCCCATGTCATATCAGGTGGTCACTAGATTTAAATTTAAAGCTAATTTTTCTTCTTGTATGCTATACCACGTGCAACGCCGTGCGGGTACTTCTAGTGTGTGTGTGTGTGTGTGTGTGTGTGTGTGTCTGTCTGTCTGTCTGTCTGTGTCTGTCTGTGTGTGTGTGTGTGTGTGTGTAATTAAAAAATTTCTAAAAAATTATCTATGTAAATTGTCTGTGTGTAACTTAAACTGCAAATAAATAATTTATTACACTAATTCGGAATTTTTACTGAACCCCCCCCCAATTAATAGTTACCAGTCCCCACACAATTAATAGTTACCAGCTACCGAAAAAGTAACTATCTTTTTACATGTGATAGTTTAAGGTTAGGTTATTTTTTCATCATGCATATGGTAACACACATACATGTTTTCCACATATTGTTGTTTATAGATAGATATAGCCTATAAAATTATCATTCTAAAAAAACTTGCCTCTAATTAATTTAAATTTTGTCTAAAATGTATCACTCTAAAATGCTTCTATATTTCAACTGCCAGGATTTTAAAGAATTTATTTTCATATAAGCCGAAATTCAAATAACGGCTCTGTTGCATTTTCGATTCAATTTAGACCATTCATAATCATTTCTTCACACTTTGAATGCAGAGCAGGATAAATTATTTATAAATTATATCAAATCATTTAAAATAATGAGAGCACCTTCGTATCTAGTTACTGCGTGTATTTAATAAAAGCTGTGTGGGATACCTTTGAGTATTTCTTCTAAAATGTTATGGTTATTTGCATGAAAGAAGCATTTAAATCGTCTTGAGACACATTTACATAGATTAACTAGTCAGTGGTCTCTGGACAATTATCCAAAATGATCGATTTATTCCAAAAGGGTATATACACCACACCTAGATCGCGTCACCTGTCATCCATTTAGTATTGGACACACAACCGCTAGAGCAACCGTAGTAAATCTGAAATGGTATTTTGGAATCTTATAGAGAACAATTAGTAAAATGAGTAATTTTTATGAATTTGTCCTAGGATCAGTATTTGAGAAGAAGAGCGATGAAAAAATTCATTGGATATTACATTCTTCTTGGTACCGCGTTGAAATATAATTAGAGGTTTTCAGGTAATGAAAGGTCTTTGAGTTACGACTGAATTAATGTTGTATAATTATTTCCTGGCAAGCAAATGAAGATCAACACTTTATGTTCATCTTCATCTCAATTTTAATAATGACATTGATGGTATGCTGTTTCAACATAACCGGCAGTCTGTTCCTCTATATCATCCCGTATATTGATTAATTTAAACCATCTTAAGCAGTTTTTTGGCAGTTCCATTTATATTAGGAAATTTATAGTTATGTTTATAAGTTCCTTATTATTCTTTGCGATATTAATTATGATTTATTAACGATGAAAATAATATAAAAAGGTTCATTTTAAAATATTTCATGTTTAAATTTATTCATTTATGCGGTATTAGTGAGTTAATTACATCCTATTTAATTGATTGAAATTATTCATTCATTATTCATTATTATGTTCAGGTCATGTTGCCTTATATGTCCCATTAAACCGTCTCTATTCGAAATTACAAGCAGAAATATAATGAAAACAAATTATTTTATTCATGCCATATAACATCACAAATACAGATATGATTTAAAAATTCGACTTGACTCAAATTAAATTTTAAAAATATGCTTAGTTATATAAAGAGAATATTTATGGTAGCAATTTGATTATGTGACCTGTTTGCAGTCTTTAAAGTTGTTATGTCAGAACATGATGTTATTATTGAGATGAAGTTTTTGACATCAACAAAAATCCTCAGGCGAAAAATAAAAATTTTATTATCTGCACGAGCATTTCGAAAAATCAGCTCTTAATAACGCTTTAACATTGCATTTACAAAAGCTATGATTTTTTAAAAAATAAATTAATGGCTACAGCAAATAAAATCTAAAGAAATGTCATTTTGAGCACGAGATTATATGAAATGAAATATAAAGGGAAATGTGATATTTTTTAAACAATAAATGCGAAACAAAGTTTTTTGGATTGTTTTTGCAATACTAAAGTGACTCATTCGATGAAACCATTAAAATGAATAAAAATATAATTTAACTTGCACGAGCACGTGGGCGTTCAAGAAATGATGTTCTGACATGATACATGATGTTCTGACATGATTTTAATCCTTTATATTATTTTTTTTAAGAATCAAAGATATCAAAGTTTGATTTTTGGCTTCACCTTTCATTTTAAAGTTCTCCTTATGCTGTTTGATAAACACTTTTATTCTTATAACGTGTCCTTATATGTAAAAGGGATCCAATGATTTTCAACCATTTTCCTTCTAAATGACAGCTTTTCGCATATTAATTGATTCCTTGAAATATATCATGAACTTTTTTAAAAAATAAAACTGCGACCATTATAATTTGTTTGCTGGGAAATGTATCGACTTTTAACTTACTGTTTCGCTTACACCAACTGAATCGATAACAAGTATTACTTTTGAAATGGATGGTATTCATTGGTGGAATTTTTCGCCTTGAGCTTTGTCTGTTTATGCCGTTTGTGTAAAATGAAGTTCACTTCAAAGCGAACGGAGCTCCGACTCATTAAAAGTTGCTCGAGGGACAAACGAAGCTACAAATGTATGCAAATAGTTGGAAAAGAATGCCGCACTGAAGGTTATCTGAAAACTGTCTTTCTTCCGCTTCTCATTGTGTATTCCTCGAGCGAAAAATGATTGATTTATAACTTTGTTCTCGAAGGTTAGATCCTTATCTCATCCTCAGTCAGCCCCCTTTTAACACTTAATGGACTGGCCCGTTCCGATGTGGTGGAAAAACTGATGACAATATTAAGGGGCTATTTCTTATCCAATGTCAGAAATTCGTCTTCGTTGCTCTATTAGCCTCTCAGCATGCAGAGCTATTTATGTTGAAAATGAACTTCGTTAATTTTAGCAATCAAACTATTTTTTGTATGATGTATGATTACTCAATCTTAATTTTATTTTATTCAAATTTGTGATGTTTATAATTTACGAAGTATCCATTTTTTTCACTTATATATATATATATATATATATATATATATATATATATATATGTATATATGTATGTATGTATGTATGTGTGTGTGTGTGTGTGTGTGTGTGTGTGTGTGTGTGTGTGTGTGCGTTTTAAAAATGTGGGCCATATACTCCGTTGACTTTTAGATGATTTTCAGAATTTTGATAAAATAAGCAAATCATAAATAGAATATTGTTCAATTTTTGTGATACAACTTCTGTTAATATGTGCATTAATAAAAAAACGCATCAGAAATTTCTCTGATTACGTGTATATTTACGTGTGTGTGTTCCTTCTTTGGAAGGTTTTTTTTTTAATCAGTCGTTGCAAATTACTGTACTGGTTCATTTCTAAATACAGGGTGTCCAAAATTTGTGAATTTATTTTACAAAAACAATAGGTTTAAAAAGAATTATTTTTATGCCAATGATAAAAAGCACTTTTAACATAACTAAGGAAAAAATACTGAACTCACATTTATAATAAATGTTCAAAATGTCCACCCCTTTCTTGAAGACAAAGCTGAACTCGTTTGCGCATGTTTTTCGAAACGCGTTTTAACATGCTAGGAGTGATTTCTTGTATCCTTGGGTAATTGCGATTTTCAAATCATCTATTGTTTGAGGATCACCTTCTTAAATTTTGTCCTTTAAATATCCCCACAGAAAAAAGTCCAGGATGGTCAGATCAGGGGATCGAGGTGGCCAAAGATTTTTTGAGATAAGTCGATCGCCGAAAAAAGCTTCAAGCATGTCCATGGTTTCATTACTCGTATGGCAAAATTTAATATACTTGAAAAAAAATCATGGACAATGATTTTTTAAATTTGGAGTACGGGAACTTTTTGGACACCCGGTATTTTATAAAAAAAAGAGAGATTTTGAAAACTTTATAAAACAATGTCGTATTTTTATGTCCAATCCCACCAAAAAATGCATCTTGATGTAAATTCTTTGGCTAGTTGCAGGTGATCGTAATTCGAATGTCTGTCCGTACATGTGGCGCGAAAGTTTCGTGTTAAAATTGTATTTGAGATCTAGCATTCGATTTATCCACACGGTTTCTAACTCATAGAACGGGGGTTTGAGGGGAGGAGGTTGCACACCTAAACATTCAAATCAGTTAACATTACAGTAATGTAAAAAAAAAATATTTCACTAGATTTTATTAGATTGATAAAATTATCTGATTATAGTCGTGTATAATAGTACCACTGAAAATCTGTTTCCATTTTTTATTATTTTTGTTTCCCTCCCTAAATAATCAATTGAGAGAGTGAGAGAGAGAGAAATGTCTTTGGAATGGCAGGACCTAGCATTATTAAAAATCGTTTTTATTATTTAACTTTTAATATATATTACAATTTATTTCTGGGAATAACGAACCATCTTGATGAACTATTTCAATATTTTTTGTATTTTGAAATTCCTAATTTCATAGTATAAATAGATCATAAATTAATACATTATCCTCTTAATTAAGCAGGAATGTTACACACCACAGTATCTATTGAAATTAGTAGGTAATATTTACATATTAGAAACAATGATTTTTTACATTAATTTATATATTTCCAATGCTTTGTGTTTCGATTTTTTTGCTACATTTTTTAAAATATGAATGGAAAGTAATTTTACCCGTTTTAAACACAAAAAATCTGACAATAGAAATTCCATATTTAATTTTAAATACTTGCATAGTTTAATAAAAGGAATTTACTAATTATTCCAATAACGAAAAATATCTTAAAAGAGAATTAATATTTCTGTGTTCTTAAAAAAATAAAAAAATAGTTATTTAAGTTAAGGTGATTTAAGTATGAAATCTCTTCATAACTATTAATGTATAATCAAACTGAATTTGAAAAAATATATAGAAACCAATAATCTTCATTTAGTATATATATTTAAAGAATACTTTCAAATTGGTAATAACTTAGCTGTATAGATGGTAAATATTTGAAAACTTTTCTGAAGCAATAAAATAAGTAAAGATTGCCATGGAATTTTTAAAAATTTATTTTATCACCTGTAAACCATATGAAACTGAAAATTTCAACTTACATTTATCAGTCTCTGTTTTTTTTTTAAATTTAACTTTAACATATAATGTATTTCACGTTTTATGTGATAAAAATGTAAAATTTTATCGTAATTAATTAAATCAGTCAAAAGAGAAATTTTTAATTCTAATAAAAAATAAAATTAAAATATCCTCATACTTCTATGTAAAAATTTACATAACATTTTTTTAATTAAAAAAAATGATTATAAGGGTTAATCAGACAAAAAAAAAATCTAAGATTGGTAGATTTCTTTCGTAAAATAATGCAAAACATTATTGTGAAGAATACAATACCAACACAAAAGTTTCCAAAAGAAATGAGAATGTACAAAATAAACACTGGAAATTGATTCCAAGCTAATAACAATGCGGTAGAAACAAATTGTAGTAATCCCCCATCTATCCTTCAAAGAACGAATGTAGAAAACTGTGTTTACCGCGTTACTGTAAACCACATTGAATGCTACTACAAAATGATGGTTTTCCATTAACATAAAAGCCATAATTACAGAGTATTTTAATGGTTCGGAGGTCGATAAAAGTTTGCAAAGAGTTGCCTGAATGTTTTCAATTAATAATGTTTTCATTCCCATTTGTTATTTTCGTAAAATCTAAAGCAATGCAGGAATAATATTAAAACAATTATGCGAAATTTTCAATATATGTACTTTTGTTTGTTCAGTTTTAAGAAAATTAATATAAAATTCTCTTCTCCTTTTTGCTAAGAAACAATACTTCAGAAAACGCGATGTCTTTGTGATGAAAATTTAGTTTTACGGTATGCCATCATTTATGAAAACGAAACCGTAAATTTCAAAGGCTGCATTGATTGTGTTATACATTCACTCACACGTACACACAAAAAGGAATAAATAATTGACATATTTTCATTATCCGATTTTATCAGTCTTTTTTAATCAAGGGAATATATTCTTGGATATTAAAATCATACTAATTCCATAGTAAATCATAGTAATTCAATCATACTAACTCCATGTCGTAATTATTTCAAATTGTCATATATGAAAACTTTGTTTCTTTTACTGTCTTTGAATCCTTTTCATTGTGAACATGGATCTTTCAGTGGATATCAGTCTTATGACACCAAAGTGCTTTTGAAAAATATCTGTGTGGATAATCGAAGTTTCGTGCTATTATAACTTCAGTTTTATTATTTATATAATAAGATGCAATGATTTAAGCAGAATCTTTTTTCTTTAGTTTTCAACAACGGGGGTGAAAAATCATGGGATTAAGTATATGATGAAACAATGAAAACGGTTTCATTGCCGTGGGGGGGGATGATATATCATATTTTTCTCTTTGATTTTTTTAAGATTCTGAAATAAAATTTAAAATTAATCTAATAATTAAGATCCACGAAAATTTGTTAACATATTTAGAAACACATATAATTTCAAGGTTATTATTAGAAACACATTATAATTTCAAGGTTTCTATTGGTGTTAACTAAAGCAAATATATGCCATTTTGATAAAAAAAAAAATATATATTTGCTATTTGTCTCAAAAAATCATGATATCGTTAGTTATTAATTTCTGGAATTTCTTGGCAGAAATTAAACCAGAAGACTTTTTAAGCCTTTCTTAAATCTGGTTTTACATCATTAGACGTTAAATGCAAGCAGCAAAATAAACGAATGAAGAATCCATGGTAGCTAAAAGCCTCAACATCTACCTATCAAAGTTAGAACAACGGACCATTATATAGTTTCAAAAGTGTGAATAAAGATATATGTGTTATGTTACAATCTTCTCTCTGTTTATCATTTCCAATTACTTGATTTAGTGTTATTTGTAAAATAGGGAATACAGTCTATTTATTTGAACAGTCTACAGAATATCACGATTCTCTATTTTCTTCCAAATTCACCATATATTATTATCTTATTTGTTCTCTGTTCCAAATTGATACTTCTTGCATGATCACGATGCTCTTTCACACTTACTTTTTGTCTGATCTATTTTTCTGTGGTTCTTTCCTCCATCATCCATTTTGAAGCATTAAAGAAAAAAAAGAATGATCAATTTTATTTTATTTTCTAGGATCGAAATTCGACCATGGAAATCCGCTCTATTAATCGTGTGAATCCAAACATCGAGGTTCTTTCTTTCTTTCTTTTTCTTAACTAAGCTTTTGCAAATGTTTTATGATCTGTATTTAGTTCTTAATTGATGTAACAGCTGTTTATGGTTCACACTTAGCCTATGATTTCATCGATATCTGAAGAGACTAATTGATTCCTAAAGCAATACTTATGATATTCAATTTCAAGTTGTTGTTAATAAAACTTCGCTGTGTCAAAAGATTTCACATATCTTCTGATCTCTATTACATTATCTTTTATTATCATTATTATTATTATTATATTTGAAAACCGTTGAAATTTTTCTTCAGTTTTCACTCATTTGAAAACTCAAAATTTATTTTGCGGCTTTTATTTCAATTCAATTTAGTTTCAAGACAGTTTAGTTTACTCTTATCTCATCAAATACTGTTTCCAGATATATGGAACTTTTTCTAGACAAAGTGAGAGCTGAAACACTTTTTCTTGACCCCATGTATTTACTTAATGCTTTGCTAGACCAAGATAAAGGCTATTAAAAATACAGACAAGATTAAATCCTTTTAATTTCTTCAAATTATAAAATTTGATTAAAGAGGCTAAACCTCAGCAAATTCCTAAAAGGAAACAGATCTAATATGTTTTTTTTAATGGGATGCAAATTTTAACTAAATTAGTATAACCTAAATTAAATCTTTGGTTCAGCGGGTAATGGAAAAAATAAGACTGAAGCCAATTTGTCCCTTTGTCGAATTAATTGTGTTATTTTATCTTTGAAGAAACAACACTTTAAAAAAAATGACATTTCTAATGATTTTCGGAGGTGACAATAACTGTTTGATTTGTACTAATTTTTATTGTAATATTTGGATTCCTTAATAATTGTAGTTCGCTTGATCTACATTTAAGACTGAATATTAAACATTATAATCGGAAGATTACGATTTATTTACAAGAGAACGGACAAAGCGCGTCCGCTCACAGATCGGCACGAAAGCAGAAGCGTAAAGAGTGAGGGAAACCACTATCCCTGCTTTTGAATACCATAAGATTTTGATAGGGAAAATATTTTTTCATAGTGCTTAAATGCAATGAGATTTCGATGGGGACTTCCTCGACACATGCTTAATCAGGCAGGGGAAACACTAGGATCCTTCAAAAAAGTATTTTGTTTAGATCAGCAATTTTCATCCTTTCACTCGGAGCGAGGGAATCTGTCGGCTTTTAAACGATTCAGCAATTTTACAAAACTTCTGTTTAATTATTTAACTAGAGCGAGTGAAAGGGATCATGAAAATAAGAGAATATTTTTGGATGAAGTTACTATGGGCTAAATTAAATTGAAAGTTTTGA
>JAOUZG010037308.1:3460629-3472642 GCA_026289955.1 Argiope argentata
TTTGACAATTTTAAAGTTGTTTACATTATTCTTTCTTTGAAAATTACTATTTGGATGCCCAGAAACTGGAGTATCTTTTTTTAACTTTCAGAATAATTTCAGTTTCTAAAATATGAAAGTTGTTTCCATACTCTTTATCTGAGAAATGCCTCCACCATAGTCACTTAATATTCTACTTCATGTTCGATTTTATTTTTTAAAAAAGTGAGAGAGAGAAAGAAGAAGAAGAAATTACAAAATTGGAAAGAAGTAGCACACTTGAAAATTTAAAAAAAAAAAAAAAAAAAAAAAAAAAAAAAAAAAAACTTCTTTTTCCAAATCATGCGAGAGAATGTTCGAATATATTTTTTCCCCATTTTCGAAGTATCACAGTCACGGAAATCGGACGTGGGAACCGAAGAAACGCCCAACATCTTTCAAGCATCTGAAAAAGGGGGGGGGGGATACGATAAACAAAAAATAAAATCAAAGAAGGGAAAACCACGGTTTAGTTAGTTCGAAGCTATCCGTCCGTCCGTCTCATACCCGCGGCACGTGACTCCGCTGCAGCGCGGGAAAATAAATGATGGTTCCCATGTGGAAGCGATTACCAGCGAGGAACTGAACGAAATCCCGTAAATGTGCCACCTAGGCAGATTGCCTTCAATCTCTTTTAAATTACTTTCATCTTAACGTTATTATTGCCGGGTTTTTCTTCTTTTTTTTCTTCTTCTTTCTGCCCCAACAATAGGCCACCTCCCGCGCTATTTTAGCAGTTAGGTGGGTTAAGAAATAAAAGGTTTCCTTTCATTCAGCATTGATAAGAATGAAACGGTCAGTTTTGTCTGGGAAAACGCGAGTGAACGATTTCATACGGATGGCTACTGCTGAATTCTGATTAGCGTACGCTCACACGTGAAATAACGTGGGTGAGGGCTCTAATTTATGTAACTGTAACTTCAAAAAGTAAAGTAAAAAAAATTAACTCGAAATTGTAAAGAAGTTAGTTCCTTTCGGCCAGTGGGAAATTAGATTATTATCGAGTGACCATAATTGACTTTGTCGTAGGTGCATTGTTATACAAAAAACAACCTAAAATTGACTTCACCTTCAATCTCTTTCAAAACCAATTTCACAAATTTTAATGAAGAAGAAATTAAATAAATAGGTAAGCCTGTCTGTTGCTTCAATTTAAAATTCTGCAACGGCAATGTAGTGATGTTTCGTAGTTCCACGTTATGATAATAATCACGAGCACCTCCATATCATAATTGGGAATATAACTTTAATTTGTTAGATTAGATAAGGTTAAAATTAAGTTAAATTAATTTAAACGAGCACGTACAGCTTTAAAGTCATGAAATTTGGTATAAGTATTTATTTATTATTATCGAATTATTAATAAAAACATTATATTTTGATTATTTATGGTGGTATAGAAAGGTATGGATTTGCATTGCTCGTACCTTAGAATGGGAGCTGATTTAATTCTCTACTTTATTTATTTATTTTCAAAAAAAATCCAGATTAATTTCATGCGTGTGGGAAAAATAGAAGAATCTCAGTGCTACACCTCTTGGAAAAACTGTTTACTTTCCTCTGACATATAAATAAGAAATCATAGAAAATGAAATTGAAAATTTTTTAATGTAAATTTGAATACTTGATATTTATTAGCATTATTATTATTATAACATATATTATATGTGAACTTTGGACGATTTTTTGTGTTTTGGAGCCCTCTTTCCTTCTTCGATCTCCTGATTTTGATTGGGATATTAAAATCAGAAGATCGAAATTTATTAATTAAATTTATTTTTTTAAAAAATATTTATCCATGTCTTAAATTTGGCTTACTAAATTTTTTTCAATCATCTACACTTTTTTCAAAAATGTAGATGAGGAAATGTTAGTATTTTTTTAATTTGAATTTATTTTATCACCCGAATGATAAATCATCGTTATCAACTCTGTAAAGTGAGTGATTATATCATCTGTCAAATTTACCATAACTTTGTTTTATACTTTCTCGTGTACATAATATGAAGAAAGCATAATAATCGTTAAAAAATTCAAACTCGAAATTTGGACATATCTACACGCTTCAGACCTCAATAAATCGGAAAGATATATTTTTAGAAAATGCACGCATGTCTTTGGCAATGATTCAAAAACAATCTGATGTGGACAATTGAAATATGTTATAATATCTTTACAGCATATTTTCAGATATCTATAAAATTATGAGTAAAATATGATCAGAGGAAGTCCGTCTGTCGGAATATAATTTAAAACGATAGTTACAAAGGGAGTTAGATAGATAAAATTCGGTGCACATATTTAACATCTATAGGGTAGGCACCTAAAAATTTTTGACCCAAATCCGACAAGGAATTGACCGTCTTTCAGTCTGTACTTTCAGAAACATGTCAATTTGTGACTGTAAGTGCGGTTTTGTGTTGATTTCTGGTTTCAATTAATTAAAAAAAAAAAGAGTCTAAAATTCAAATTCGATTTTTGGAAACTATTACTCCCATGCCAAAGATTAATCGCCAAATAACTCTCCAAGGAGGACACGAAAGATTCAGTCAAAATGCTACATTCACGCCAAAAGTTAATATATCCTAATTATTGTACGCTGATGTCGTGTAAAAAGATTTTATGACCTTTATGAGAAAGTTTGGGGGAGACCACTACCGCTGGTTTCTCTTAGACATTCGAATCATAACAACCGAATGATTATACTGTAGAAGGTTGTGGAGGGTGGATTTCTTGGAATGTATGTTTATAAGGTTTGATTTAAAGAATATCACAAAAATATTTTACAAAAACTTTCCCGATTAAAAAAAAATCACTGAGCGTTGGATGGTGATCAATGATTTCTCAATTTGATTCTAACGAATTCTGAATATCTTATAGAATCTCATTTGTGAGCTTTAAAGAGCAGAAAAGTTTAAAAAATCCTCTAAAATCATTATCATCATTCAGTATAATTCTAAAATATAATTTACTTTTGTAGCAGCCAATTATTAACTTAACAGGATTAACTGTAACCGGAATTACTGCGCCACCTAGAGTGGTGAGCGGAAACGACGTAAACACCAGTAAAGCCCAGGCAACGGAGATGAACCCATCTTTAACTTCTCTTTGTGTTTGTGTTAATTTTTTTAATTATCTTGTGTTGTGTGTAACGCAACTTTTTCTAATAAATGATTGTTGCACAAAACCTATTTTATTAGAACACCCCACCACAACTGGCACCCAACGAAAAATAATTGCTGAGGAAACGAAAGTTAAGTCATCCCGACAATCACAAGAAAAGTTTTCCACCACCACAGTTTCACTTTTGAAGAAATAATTTTAAAAACGAAGTATGTTTTACTATAGAAGATTGCAAATACAATTCTTGGAAATAAAATTTAGAAGAAAATTAGAATTTAATGAAAGCACAATTTGAACATTCCTCAAAGATATTGGCCCGACTCATGTGGGTAATATAAAAGTGTGCCCCTTTAATTTAAGGCATAGAAAATATACAGGGTTTCCGAGAAGTCTTTGACACATTTCAAAAATTCAGTAAAAAAAATAAATAAACTAGATAGAAAGTAAAATTAAATTACATTGATTAACTCAAATAGTGAAGTTTTTTTTTAACGTATCAATACACCTCGATGTGGGCCCCTGATTTTCGGGGGCTACGAGCAAATGACTGATGAATTCTATCGACGACACTTCTGTGTCGACCCAGGACACTCCCGGTTTCCAAAAACTTATTTTTCCATGCAATAATGCTGTTACGAGATGGAGGGTCTTTTCCCATATTTCGTACGGAAATTACGTTAATCTTGAGTCACAGATTTCGATTCGAAAAACCACATAACACAAAACGCGCGCTCATTTAGAGAAGCCATTTTCTAAATAACTCTTTCTAACGTTTCTTTACCGCAATCTACCGGCCAGTTTTGCATTTTAAAAAAAAACTTGAGGTAATAAATGTTAATTTAATTTTACTTTCTATCTCGTTTATTTTTTTAAACCGAATTTTTGAAATGTGCCAAAAACTTCTCGGACACCCTGTATATTTTATTATCACTCACTTCCGCTGCTTTTCCTTTAATACTTTTAAAAAAACTTACATAAAACAGGAATCTGCCGGCATTGGATCATTTTATATTTATTCTTGAGAATTATGATATCACATTGGAACATGAACCACCAAATTACTCCGCTACCCGGTCTTGTACAAGTGTAATAGATGAAGTGCACACTGTGTTTAGAGCTGTAACTGCAGGTTGCTTGATAAATGATCTCGCAGATACGGCGTGTTAAATATCGGTGTTCGATCAATTACCCATTAAATTTCTCTCTTGCTCTACCCTTTCTCTTTGTGATTAATTGGCGCCTATAATTAACAATTATGGGTGTAGAGAGTCACGCAATGTCCATGCCTTACCTGTGTCCAACATGCGTGCTGTAAGGGGGCTCGGCCACTACTTTCTGCGATCTACTCGTCACCGGATTTCCACGATCAATCATCGTTTTGGTGCTATCTGCGTAAGTTAATCCAGTTTATTGTTTAATATATTTATACGCACCGTGCGACAGATAGGTGCGAGGGGGATGTAGCGGTCGCTCTTCGACTATTACCTGGGTTGTCGAAGTCGTGACAGAACTTTTATCTTTGAACGGAAAGTATTTGAGGGTTGTTGTTGTTGTTGTTTTTAATCTCAATTTAGTGAATGAGTTGCTGGTTACGCTCTTTCAGGTTATTGATCTACATTCTTTACCCCAAATTGTTATGAATCGCGGGATAGCCAATCTATCTGATTCTGATGGATAATTGGATTAATGATGCAATTGCTGTTTTAAACTTGGTTGAAGTTTGGTGATCTGGGGGGGGGTTGATGATATATTAATGCTTGTTCTTCAAAGATACCTATTAACTTTTCTTGGTAAAATATACCTTATGAACTGATAATTTAATAATATTATCATGTGTGAACATGATGAAACATTAAATTCTCCGAAATTTATGAGTAAAAAAATATTTTTACCTGCTTTTACCAGTAATGCATTTTTAATACGTAGGCTTCTTTGAAAATATTAGATATTTTTGAACCCATATTTTTTCAATCCCAGACCATGATCTCAATTTGCATACGGTTGGTGCATGCTTAATATATTTTTGGTGGCAACACTGGAGGTGTGTCAAAGACAAATAAAAGCTGTATTTGTTTGTGCGTTGGTGTTGATACTGACTTCACGATCAGCGAGTGAACTTTTAAGACATGCACTAACCGGGTATTTTTTTCATGTAGTATTATGCTCTTATTTTTATTACTCGAAGAAACGAGTTGTGTTTTTATATAGCTGATTAATAAATCTATATTTTAAAGAACCCGGCTCCTCATTTTTAAGAATAGCCGTACAACAGAAAGCAGGTGCATTTGTAAAAGGTTAACCTGCTTTTATCAGAATTGCTTTATTATGCTTCTTCACAACAGATACGCTTTAAAAACTTTGAAGAACTATGATATTATAGCTGTTATTTCATCTCAAAATCGGTCGGGCTCCAAAATGTTTGCCAGCTAGAAAAATTGAAAATGAGAGTTCAAAAAGTGATCATTATATATATATATATATATATATATAAGAGAGAGAGAGAGAGTCAAGAGACCAATAGGAAACTCCCGTGATTGTTCCAAACCTCTTTAAACTGGTTAATGACTTAGATTAATTTTAAAGAATAATGACTAAATAATAATAATGTTCTAACATGATAACTTGAAATTTGTGATCGTAGATTTCGTTTCTTTCATATAAATTAATACTCGAACAGCTGGACGAACACATTGCCTCTCAAAGGATTTTGTTAATTTTTTTAAAAATAATCTACAAATTTTTTATACCTAACACCAAATTTCAACCGGCTAGCGTAAAACATTTTTGTATTTTTTTTTCAATAATGGCATTGAAGTTGCATAGAATTTCTTATGTAAACCATATTTTTTTTGGTTTCTAAAGTGTTTTCTGTTTGTATGGCTCTTTATCTATCTCTGTATAAATTTATATTCGAACTGCTGGACGAACACAATGCCTCTCAAAGGATTTTTCTAAAAAAAAATTTACAAACTACTAATTTAGTATACCTAACACCAAATATCAACCGTCCAGCGCAAAATATTTCTGCGTTTTTTTTTAACAATGGCATTGTATTTGCATAGAATCTCTTATGTAAACTATTTTTTTTGGGGGGGGGGGGGTATTTAAAGGGTTTTCTGTTTGTATGGCGCTTTATCTCTGTATATTTTTTTATTAACCCGACCGGAGTTGCCCCCCAAAACGTTCTCGCATACTTTTTAATACATATATTACCCCGGTGAGCACCTTGCCTGGTAACTAATAATAATTGCGAAACATTAATCCTTAACATGCATTCAGCATTTTTACTGAATCTGTCTTATGATCCTTGGCGAGTATTTTGGTGATAAGTAAAACTCTCGAGTTCGAATTTTTAACTATCACTATACTTTCTCTAAATTTCATATACAATAAAATCTTTTTCAAAAAAAAAAAAAAACGTTTATGGGGTGGCGGATAAACTTTGCCATTTCGCTTATTAAAAGGACACTTTTAAAAATAAATTAATGATATATTGATTATTTGTGAAATATTTTTACGATGTTGTGAACTATAACGTATTCCCTTTATCGATTTTATTAATCTGAAATAACTTTCTTGATTGTTTGTAATAAGTTTCAAAGCATTTTATTCAGCCTTTTTCAAACATCTCGTTTCCTGAATATTGATCCTTATCGATGATAATTTCTGACAATTTTCTGTTTTCTTCCGCTATTCCTCCCTGTAATCCTAAAATGAGAGTATTGTAAATAGAATAAATCAAGTTTATTTATAACTGGTTTCAAATATTGACATTTCCTATCATTATTTTCATTTGAAAAGACGACATTTCTGAAAGCAGTTTTTTCCTGATAAACATCACAGAATTTTCTTTAAAAATTAAACAACGCTTGTTGAATGTTGCGTTTGATTTGAGTCTTATTTATTTTTTAATGTTTATACTGGAATATTTCGATTAATCTGCCGTTTTTCAATTCATATATGAAAAATATTCTAAGTGAAAGCCTTGGAAAGATGAAAATTAAATGGCCTCCATCACAATTTAATTTCACGAATAACCAAACATAAATCTTCAATCGGATATGATTAACATTTCATTATACAGGTGGTTATCAAAATAATAGAGACATCTGTGAATAAAAGGGAGATTAAGAGTGCTCTTCGTAAACATTAACATACATTCCTAACTACTTGTGTGTGTGTGTGTGTGTGTGTGTGTGTGTGTGTGTGTGTGTGTGTGTGTGTGTGTGTGTGTGTGTGTGTGTGTGTGTGTGTGTGTGTGTGTGTGTGTGTGATAAAATATCGTGGTAGTATGAGGTAGCATTAGTGAAGTCACGTGTGTCTTTAATTTTGGCCAAAAGTTTAAACTGTCGCACTTAACTGATTTTCAAAGATGCCAAATTATAGAAGCCTAATTAGTTGGAGCAATTAGGATCGAAACATCGCAGTCTTAGACGTTTATCGAGTGTTAGTGTCTCAAATCGTGACATTGTACTTGGAGGACAAGTCTGACATTCAAAATAGTTTGTAGAATATGAGTAAAAGAGACTGATGAGTATAAAGCAGATTTTTTTAATTGAACATTTAGAAATTCTCGTGCACCATTAAGTATCGTACGGGTCGGACAGATCATAGCACATACATTATAAAAACATCGCATTCAGAACAGTCACTCACGCATCACATTCGTTTGCACAACGGCTTTTTATTAGAGGGAGGCGTGACACATTCATACATCTCACAGATAGAACAAAGAACAACCATTCCCGATCCAGGACGCCTAGATCACGGGAAAAACGTTCTACCTCTGGCCTAGGATGTCGGCTATAAAACAGATGATAGTGTCAAAAAAAAAGATACGATGGCAGCCGCAGAATTTAATCAACTTTTGGTTCCTCTAGTGTCAATAATTACGTATTAGAGGCTCTTTCATAAACACAACATTCATGTTTGAGCAGCATTTTCCAAGCCGCTTGACATAGATATTAATACCAGATTCGTTTACAGTTGTACCATAACCACGAAATCTGGTCGATTGATAAGTGGAAGACAAGAAGAAAGGAAGGAAGAGATAAGCAGAATGAATTATCTTCCACTCGTTTGAGACTATAGAGCTAGTACATGGTACATAAGGCACAAGCATATGATCGTTATTGGCTTCATCCAGTGGAAGTTAGAAAGGCATGGAGGTGGATCTGCCAAAGTATAGGTAGCCGTGTCTTTCTGCTGGCCTAAATATAACCCTGAAAGGAAAGGTCATTAAGTAAAAGTATTAGCTGATCAGGTCCATTCTTTGATGCAAACTTTTTTTCCTGCGGGTGAAATTTTCCAATGTGATAGTATTCCTCTTCATGCAACGGGACTTATCCAATCGTAGTTTGATAAACACAAATTGTAAGTGAAACATTGACTCTGGTCACAAAGTCCCTCGATCTGTGATATAATCGAACTGTAATAGGCTATTTTAAAACTTCAATCCGGAATCAATATTTCTATCCCAGAACCTTCACAATATTTCCATGAAGAATGACACATTATTTCTTTTAGCGCTATTAAGCTCTCGCATGATTCGATTTCCTAACAAACCCAAGCTAGATAGCACGACAATGTTAGTCGTATACTTTATTTATAAAGTGCTGTACAAAGTGCATATTCCTTGTATTGCGTGCTTACGGATTTTAAAACCCTCCGTACGTTTGCGCATGCGTTAAGGCGGATTTAATTCGATAAAATAGGAGTAAAAGAAAAAGCCGACGCCATGCAGGGGTAGCGCTTCTTCCCCGCGATCCAGGCGGCTTGGGTTCGAGTCGCGGTTCAGGTATTATTGCTCTTTATCTGTTCTATCTGTGATATGTTTGAATATGCCCCACTGTGAAAAGGGGTTGTGCAAGCGAGTGTGATGCGTGATTAGCTGTTCTGTCTTTATGAAATGTGTTCTTTGCTTCTGTAAACCACTTGTGATACTTAGTGGTGCACGGAAAATCCTAAATAATAAGTATATATATATATATATATATATATATTAGGATTTTCCGATATATATGTATATATATATATATATGTATATATAGATATATATAGATATATATATATATATATATATATATATATATATATAAAGTTCCGAAAATGCGTACATTCTTCCGCGTTTCACCTTTAGTGACCATAGAATCTTCGAAAGTGACCATCTCAGGATACTGAAATGAATTGTATTCGTGCGTGATGTTTTCACCTGCATATTAAATAAACAATATTAACATTCCTTAACATGTTCGATTTTTGGACAAAATAACATGAGTCGAAAAAAAATTGAGAACATATAAATTAGATTTCCAGCTTTGCCAGCATTATTTTCATACTTTTTTCTCTTAATTTTAATAATTTGACTAACTAAACAAATTCGAACCATTAGTCCAAAATTAGTTCATTGAGTACAAACCATGGTGATTTTAAAGTAACGAAAACACGATTTTCAGACAATAATAGGCTTCGAAGTAGCATGTAATATATAAAAAAGATAGCACTTCATTTAATTTTTAATTTGAAATCTAATTAAACTTCAGGAAAAATCATTTCTTTTTGGGCATTTGTTATTTAAATTTTAACTATTTTCCAAATTTGGTAGCTCTAAGACCAACAGTCTGACTTGTTAAGTATTTTTTTGTATCGTATATGTTGCATTGTACAATTTATATATAATTTTTCGCCTGCGTTCTGACACAGAGGTAAAGCGTCTTCCTCCTGATCTAGTCGTCCCGCGTTCGAGTTCCTGTCAGGCATCTTCTGTATACTATCTGTAAAGTGTGTGAATTTGCCCCCTTGTAAAAAGGGACTTTGCAAGCGAATGTGATGAGTGGGTAGATAAGTCGTACTCTTGACCTTACTTCAAAACAACTTTATGCTACTTCTACTTCATTCTACTTCAAAAACAAGAGACTCTCATGCAGTTTAAAATCGCTGACGGCCGTCAACGCGCTTGTCAATCGCAAGTGCCATTGGTAACAACAACAAAACATATAGTATTCCAATCTGTAGACATTATCGTATTAAAGAAACCAGATTAATTTACACCTCCTCAAAAAATATTTGCAAACTGAACACACAGAGGCAATAAAAAAATAATTTATTCTTGGCTTTATATCTTGGTAAAATATCTGTTACGACGAAACGCGTCAATAACAGTCTGCTGTCTTATCAATATCTTGTATATTGATAATTGCCAAGATATATGGATGGGATAGTAAAGCAAAAAGAAACAAATCAATCATAAAATGTTATTAATATATCATTTAGATGTATCCCAGAGATTGATCTCAGCTGAACGTCCAATTCATTTCCTATAACTAATTTCGCGGTTTCGCAGTCACCTGCTGTGCTCACCACTCCCTTCGGTGGATTGAATGTGCATCAACTGTGCCATCTTTCTTGGAGAGAGATAGAACCAAGCCCAGCGATCGCGCCCCGCTTTGCACTAATGTGAAAGCATATTGACAACCATTACCTTCAATTGGCGGGCGCCGTGAGCAGCGGCATTTATTTTCCCTGCCAATTGTCTGTGATCTTATGAAGTGTTAAATGGCGAAAATCTCACTCGTGACCGGGGTGTTGTATTAAGTCCGTTTTGTTTTATGACGATGAGCCGATTTGGTTGGGTGTGGGCCGACTCTAAAACAATGGAAAGTAGGCGATGAATGAATTAGATATTTGCAACTTACTACACACTGTGAGCGGAATCATGTTGTACTATAAAATTTCGTGTAATCAAAAAGTTGTGGGGCATTAATAGGTTTCTGATTTCGCAAAAAAAAGTTTTGAATTACATCTGAATTCACTTCTGTTTTGTAATATCGTAATGAGTTTGAGTGGGAACCACTATAAATCTTTATTTTGAATTTGTTTTATCTTGGTATAAACTTACTTTAATCTGTCCTCTTTTATTTGATGGATATTTTTTTTATTCTCAATTTTTGTATTATTACCTAAATGGCGCAAATATAATGCATTTTTGTTAAATCGAAACAGCAAATGTTGACAAAACATTCCAGAAACACTATTTGTTTTACTTTTGTTCAAAAAAAAAAATAGATGAAATTATCCTCTTATCATATTCTAACAAAATCACTGTCTTTAATGTATATTCCGTTTCATTTTGTTTTAAATTTACTGTATAACAAAACTTGAGTATAATTGTATTCTTGTGTTTTAATACACGAGATGAGTTTAGAATCTTAAATTCACTTCATATAAAGGCGAATCTCACAATATAATAGAAAATAGTATTAGAATAATGAGATGGCTTTTAATTTATATCCATTTCTGTACATTGTTGGAATTTTTCTTTTATGTAGGTTTTGCTTTTTCGTTGGAAATCCAGTTTTTTAATTTCAAGTCCAATTTAGGTGTTGCGATGAAAATCCAATAAAATTCATATCAGCTGCAAGAAAAATGTTTACATTATTGAAATTTCGATTAAAACTGGTCAGTAATTTAAAATTTCAATCGAAAAGTTTAAAAATAAAGTAAAGAAAAAGGGATTTTAAAAAAAGTTCGCATGTTACTTTATTGTATAGGTGATAGTATAAATGAAAATCTTTCTTTAATTGCTTCGGCCTCTTTGGAAAATCCGTATCAAAATTGTGTCTCAAAAATTGCTCCTAAACGGATAAACTAGTCATGACGCAAAATTTACTTTTTTCGAATCGAGTATACTCGCCAAAATCAGTTAATTGGTTAACGGTACATTTCACAATCACAAAAAAAGAAACAATACGTGTTCGTTTTCATCATTTTCACTTAATATTGATGCAAAAAAAATCATGAATTGAAACATTTCTTTTCTTTTTTAAAATGAATCTAATCAAACCCATTTCTGAAAATCTTTTGTGAAATCATA
>JAOUZG010037308.1:3483818-3501506 GCA_026289955.1 Argiope argentata
CTATACAAAAATTGTTCTCAAAAGTAAGAAATACAATCATTTATCGCATTGTAAGCGCTTCTTAAATGTATTGTTTAATTTAATTATATATATATAATTTTGAATTCATGCTTTGAAACATATTTAAAAGGCCGTTCTTAAATTATATTTATTAGAATTTTTTAATTGATAAGTGTCTTTAAAAGAGAAAACACGTGCTACGCCCTACCATTCTGACTATCCCAGCCCTAAATTTCTTATATCATTATAAAATTCTAAAGAAATATATCACCTTATTGAGCTTCAATATTTATATATTAGATGACAAATTCTTAACAAACTCGTACTTATATTTGTTTGTCATATGCTAAAATATTTACTTAGAGTCTAGTATGAAAAACTTTTTTTTGGCTGCATTAAGATCTCATTGGATTAATTCTTTAGACTTTTATTTCAAATTTCTAGGGAGTCTTTGGCATTCAAATTTCCAATAATTCTTCAATTTCCAACGGCCATTGTTATTATTTTGTGATAGCAATGCGATCGTGTAATTCATATTTGTTGATCTTGACTTTGGGAGTTACTGCACTTTCTAGAAAATGAACGACAAAATCGCGTCTAAATTGAATATTCTAAAAATAACGATTCATTTTGAGTTCAATCAATGAAAATTTATCATTTATTTCTCGTAATTTTTTCTATACAGCATTCTATTAAGTTTTATTTATTCATATTATATGCAAGAGAACAATCAAGTTATTGCGTGTCTTAAAATATATGAATAAGAACTCATGGTGATGAGGAGGAGGAGGAAGAGGTTGTGTCCACTTTTTACCACGGAAAGATAGGTGCAGTAGCTTTTGAGGGTGTGGACCCCTGAGCACCCGAGGGAAGAAGTCTGACTTCTAGCTCATATGAGGATGAAACACACATCCACACGCTTGCACAGCCCCCTTTTACGGGGGGAGGGGGCAGGGCACATTCACTCAATCTCACAGATAGAACACAGAAGAACAACCATGCCCGAACCCGGGACTCACAGAACACGAGGAAGATGCGCTACCTCTGTGTCAGAAAGCCGTCCTAAAGAAAAATATTAATTCCTGCTGAAAAAAATCATTGCACTGATGTGCTTGATTAGTAGCTATAGAACAAAACTCCATCTCAAAACCACATATCTGTGACCATTCTGATCAGTGCACGATTTGGTGGGCATGTTAAGGAAATTTTATACAAGTATCAAAATATTTACTGTAGGGAAAAACAAAAACAAAACTATTTACAGAACTTACAAGCATATAAGATATGATAATGAGATGAGCCATTTACAGAGATTTCCGACTTTGAAAAATAATTTGAAACAATTATAGGCTGAAATATAAAATGTGTTATGATATACATATATTCTGAGTTCACTTAATTTTATGATGCGTTAAATGAGGATGCAGATATTAAAATCAGATAGAAAATAATGTGGCTATTGGGAACGAAGAGAAACTCTGTGTGATTGAAGTGTACGATGGGAAATTGCTTGTTTTTACCCTCAATCTTTAAGCTTTAGCCAGAAATATAAAATTTCAATTCTTACATATATTTTTGTAAATCTATTTGTGTGGTGCATCTGTTGTTAATTTATTAAAAGCATTAATATCCTGGTCATTAATATCCTGGTTTATTCTTGTATGGAAAGGGCTTTAGTCTTAGTAAAAAACATTGATTAAGCATTTATCGATTGATGAAGAGATTGTTTTCCCATCCACATATCCCAGATGCAATATCATTTGGAAACATTAATTGAAGTTTTTTCACTCCCCTTTCGGCTGAATCATATATTTTGTGTTTCATTGTTTATGTTTTTATCTATTCTAGCCACGGCGTGTCGTAAAAATGTTTCATACTTTTTTAAAGTTGTCATATTTGTCTATAATTTGCACGCGTGCTGCAGAATATCACACCGTGTTATTAAACTCCACTTCACTTACAATTAATAGAAAATTGAAATGATTTTCTTATTGATGTATTTACGCGACAATGCATTTATTAAAGTCATTAGCCATCACAACCGAAGCATGGCATTTGATCATTTTGCATTGTTAATGATCTAACAATAATACAATTTGCGAGTAATAAGCCACTTAATGATCTATTAACTGTTTGTCGGTCTCTTAATGAAGTTTTTGTCTCATTTCCTGAAAAAGGTTAACATTTAACCTTAAAAATAACTTATGAATCTTAACAGAATGTAAATGTAAAAGTGGGATCCGAATGGTGGTCCTTTTTTTCTCCTCTAGCATGATTATATTATAAAAGTAATTAGCCTTCAACCTGAAAATTAGCAAACTATAAAAATAATATATATCGAATGAAAGATGTAATAATGTTTCTAAAACGATTACTTGTTTCTACACTTTTACATTTTCTTGACAAAATCCTGCAATTATCAGTTCATTAAATACGGTTCAATGTAGGTTGAAACTAGCATTTTGTTTCTTTCTCTCTGGTTTAAGAATGTTTAGAGTAATTAAAAGACGATTTAATGTGTTCTGTTCTCCTTTGGAAAGTGGAGAGCAAGCCGAAATGCCATTAGTGAATGTGTATTTTTCATATGCCTTTAATGGAGATGGGTGATGTTTCAAGAAAATTTTCCGCATTTTGCAATATCGTTTATTTTCATTGAGGGAAAGGATTCATTATGCTCTCAAAGATAAGTTTTATAAAATTATAAAGGGTGTCCCAAAATTAATGCAAGATTTGAATTTATCACCGCTCGTGCTGTAAAATATTGGAAACCATTTGACAGCTGATAGTTTAGAGTTAATAAAAATAAAGCATTAGACGATAGAACAATGCATTAACGCAAGATTTGAATTAAATATATAAATACAACTTTTTTTCTGTGAATTGTTGTGTTTATATTGAATCATAAAGTACACAGGATAGGGCTATGTATGAACTTAACACATAGAGCAAATGGCCTCAACACCTTTGCTGGAACATATACACACTTTCTATCGGAATGTTTCATGGCCATATTGTATAAATATGGCTGAATTTCGTTGATGCATGAGTTTAGTGTACAATTTTCTTCTTCAATGCTGGCGTGCTCGTGGGCTTGTTGGCGTTAACTGATTTCAAACCATTCCATAAAAAGAAATCCAGTGGTGTTAAATCACGCGATCTAGCTGGCCAAATTCTCAAATTTTCGAGCTATGGTTGCCAGACTTCAATTATTTTTTAAATATTGTTCAACGATGAAAAAACTGTCAAATGTTTGTAGTAGAGTTGTCAATACTTAACTGCACAAAGGATAGCAAATTCCTTTTTTTTTTTTTTTTGGAGCACTCTTTACAAATGAGATTTTTGGGTTTTATTAGATACTCTTTCAGAGTCCTGTATAAAAGTAGCGATCATAATAATAAATTTAATGTAAAAATTAGTTAACTTTTTTTTGTTTCACACTAATCGTTTAAATAATATACAGCTTTAAAACATATGTTTAAAAGCCGATATGTTTTATCGTGAAATTATGCATTGTAAATTTGTCTGATTTGTAAATTTGTATCGTCTGATGTGTAAATTTGTCTGAAGCAACTAATATAGCTGGCTATGAAATAACTTTTCTTGTTATGAGACATCGCCAGCTGAAATTGATCCAGAAATTGTCGAAAGTATGGGTATATAGAAATAAAAAACTAAGATTAATGAATTTTAGTGAAAAAATTGCAGAAAAAAATATAGAAGAATAGATAGAAAAAAAACTTCATTGCGGTCGAAACAAAAACAGTGAAATTAATAATCACAGTGAATGTTCGGAAAAGGTATTATGCAAAATTTCGCATCTTCAAGTGGTAAGAAGTTATGTATAAAAATCAATAACATACAGTATGAAATTCACGAAAAATATTTTTTTCATTACTCAGCGTTAGTTATGTGGGTTACATCTCGCAAGTACCTACTGATCTTATCTTTGTGCAAAAGAAATTACATCCATTTTTTAGCAGAATTTTTCGTGAAATAGTCTCGAATTTATCTTACATCTTTTACAAAATATTTATTAAGTTCTTTATTTATTCTTTACAAAATTTTTAAAACAAGAATTTCACACTTATATAAAATTTCTTTAGGATATAAAATTTATCTTTTGTATCGTAATAACTATAAAAAAAACAGATTTTTGCAAAATAAATTATTAAAAGATCGTATGATTGAACCGCTATCTGACAGCAATATGTTTCGAGAAAGTATTCAATAAAACTAAACGTAGGCGTCCCTAACTGCTGCATGTTTTTCGAGACACATTCGAAAGTTATGGTGACTAGTATCTGGCCAACGATCTATCTAGACTGGCGTTTTCCTATCCAATAAACGCTTTGGGGTTGTGGGCGTTCGCAGAATGTGTGAAGTGTGGTTATCGATATGGCCAAAAACTTTGATAGTATATTGTGATTGTGGAATCGGGAAGGCGAATGGGATACTTAAAACCGCCCATGTGGCTTGAACAAATTGACAATTGTTTTGTTCCAAATGGGCAGTTATTGAGAGAATAAAGGAATATCGTAAATTTTGTGAGACGGTTGTAAAACAAGGCCGTTCTGCATTGTTTGGTTGAAGAAGTGGGCATGTTTTCTGCACAGTCGTTTAAATTTTATGCCGACGTAGTGATTGAGGTATGATATTAAAGTAAGCTTTGTAACTTAATGAGTTTTGTTTTATTTACTAGCTCATAATAAACCCAGCACTGAAACCAGAATGTGAATTTGATTGGATTTAAATGATTCGTTGAATAAAATTATTATTGATGTATACGTGCTTTTAACATTTTTTATGTTTCACATCAATTATTGGTGCTTAATATCTGTAAAATATGAAACGAATGCTTTCTAATATTAAAGATTAAATAATTAATTAGATGTTATATCTGCAAAAATTAATTTATCTGGTGTTTTACTTTATATTGTCCATACAAAAAAAATCAAATTTTCAACTTAAGTTTTTGTTTTGTTTTGATTCATGAATTGATTTTTTTAAAGTAATTCATATTTGAAAAAAATATTTATAACAAAGTAAATTGTTGAAAACTCAATAAAGTCAACATTTTCTAACTAATTGTTATAATAATTTACTTAACCTTTTAATAATAGCCACATTAAACGGTTTATTATATTTATTATCATGTGAGACCATGATGTGGTTTATTTAAGAAATTTTGACATCTCCGAAATTTACGGGCAAAATATATTTTTCTTGAATTTACCAGTATTACAATTATATTATGTATGCTTCTTTAAAAGCTGGTGCATTTTTAAAAGGTTGAATTACTTTTACCGACATTGCTTTATTATTACGTATGCTTCTTAGACAGCAGATGCGTTTTTAAAAGGCTGACGAAGAACTATGACATCATAGCGCTTATTTCATCTCAAAATCGGTCGATTTATAAAACTTTGTAGTATAAGTTATATTTATAAAACTTTGTTTGCCAGCTGGAGAAACTGAAGATGAAAGTTTAAATCGATTTTGTATATAAAGAGAGTGAGAGAGAAAGAAAGTATTGTGATTGTTTCAGACCGGTTTTAATTAGATAATGGCTTCAAATAATTAATTAAGATAAATAATGACTTAAATTACTGAATTAAATGACTGAAATATATGATCGAAGATTTTATTTTAATGTTTTTTTATTATTTTTTATTGTTTTATGTTATTTAAGAAATCAAAATCACTGTAAAGCTCATAAAAATTCTACTTCAAATTATGTATAATTTTAAGTAACCTTATTTTTCAGCATTTAAATTTGGATTTTTTATATAAATTAATAATTATTCAAAATTATTGATTTTCAGTACTTTAAAAGGGGATATTTTGCTCAGGATGAGGTCAAATGATGTTCGGTTAATCATAGTGTTTAAAAATATTGTAATTTATAAATTATCTTCTAAATAATTCTTATTAACCTAAAGAATATTACATTGTTAACTGGGTGCTAGGAATGGAATGGCGCAATCAGAATATAAATACATTCCGTAATGTATTTTTCTATCTATTTCCGGTTACGAATTATTTTTAAAAAATAACTCTCATGCATTCGATTTAGATATTTCTCTTCCATTTCATTTCGATCGTGTGCCCCACATAAAATACTGAGGTCAGCTAATCTAATAAATAAATAAGTAAATAAATAACTCCCTCTAATGGATAAGATTCCCAGTGAAATCGAACCCACTAACGAGTCCCACAGACAAAGCCGTCGAAGAAAAGTCACGTTTCTTTTCTTATAACTGGACCTTCGTAATCGTTTTCGTGCTTCGAATTACGCGCGTTTCAATTCTTAATAATGACAATAAAACTCGGACAGAAATACACCCCCATTCCCAAGCGCCCAGAAAGCGCAGTCCTCATAATGGAACACGGCTTTTTCTCTTGCCCATAGGAAGTGTGCCCATTAATTGGCACCACTAACCAAATTGTATAATGTATGCGACGCGCATTTAAGGATGAAAAAGAATTCTGTCTCCTTCTATTGTTTCCCGACAATATTACGTGACAGTAGTCTCCTTCATTGCAATCTGAAGGTCATCATCGATGATGATAATTTGTTGTTTGGAATCCGGTTTCGCTATTGTGGCTTCTGAGGAGAAACAGAGGTAGTCCATAATTGCAACGCACTAGCGCCTTTAAATTGTTTTCGACGGTTTTAATTTGTACGCGACTTTTGGTGCGTGCAAAATTGTACGAGACTTGGAAAAAGCGCTTGTAAATAAAACGCGTGAATGCTGCGGTTAGATTAATTTTTTTTTTTAAATTCAACTTCAAAATTAAACTAAATTGTTCCGTATACAAATATTTTAGTGTGCTGTGGTCCGGCTTGTGATGGGCGTACATGTGTTTAATGTGTGGCTCCGGGTTAGTTTCGTAGAATCAAACATGAATGAGTTTCATGTCCACAGTTTAGTTTTCTTATCACCTTTAAAATTTTTGAATATTTTTCTATTCTCTATTTTAAATTTGTCTTCAACTTATTGCTTTATTTGAAGTATCATTTTCATCGCATGCTTTTTTAAAAATATGCTTCGAACTTAAATCGAACTTCGAAATTAATAAAGCGTTAGAAAAATTGTTTCACGGGGGAAATAGTTTTATTTAATTATCAATAAGACATATTAAAAGAAAAATAATGAAAAAGTGTCATATACGTAACCATATATTGGCTTGTATGTACTGAGACAAAAACCATTACAGTTGAAAAGCGGAAAAATTAACCGTCGAAAAAAATAAGTATATAGACTCCATGGAAAAAAAAATCTGTTATCGTTTTTCGAAAATGAATCACTCGCATTTCAATTCTGTTTTTTCACCCACTTTCACGAAAATGAGGTTATTTCCAAATGTCATGAAATAATAGACAATTTGTTTGTGTTTTATTATTGCTAAACATATATTTGATGGATGAAAATAGTTTCAATTATTTTATAATACTTAATTTGGAAATAAAATTGAATCAAAATTTCAATACTACATATGGGTCCATATGCGGTAAAGGGTTAAATTAATCAGATTTTTTCATTAATTTTCAAAGTGTAGGAAATCAAAATGTAGTCGAATCTTTTATTAATTTATGATTTGGGAAATATTTCTTCGAGAGTAGCATTCTCACTCTCTCCATTGGTGCCCAATTTTTAATGCCTCTGGTTCAATAGTTGGCCTACAAACACCAACAAACAAAGAAATACACGTTTGTTTATATTAAGATAATTTTTTTTTTTTGCAACTGAACAGAATTAATTAGACACTTATTAAATTTCTTGAAAATGTTTCATTGAAAAGTTTCAATTAAAGTTGTCTTTTTTTTAAATAATCAAATGACTAGGAATAAAAAATTGCTGTTAAGTAACTGATTATCTGTCTATATTAATAAAAATGCAACTCGAAATGCGTTGCTAAGCGCAAAACTGGAGAACGGCTTGACCGATTCGGCTAATTTTTTTTAAATATTTTCGTTAAGACACGAGGATGGTTCTTATGGAGAGAAAAAATGAAAAAACTGCGTGGAAAATAGTTAAAACGACACTTTTCTTACTTTCCCGCCAAAAATCTTCATTTCCTTCCCCCACACCGACTGAGTTAGCAGGAAGTAATAAACTATGATTTGTTTAGAAAGAAATACGCGAAGTCAGTTGGTTTTCATTCATAGATAACGGGATGTTTAAAAAAGAAAGAAAATAGTTGCTTTTATTATTAGTCTGTATGGATATTTAATCTATGCCTGCTCAAAATAAAGTCTGGGCAGGGAAGAAAAAAAAGAATAACAAATGGAAAAAAGGGTTTATAGAAAGAAAAGTAGTGAAGAAAAAAAGGATAGAAAAGAAAAGAAGGGTGTGTGTGTCACCATTATTTCAACTGTCACCATTATTTTCCCAAGCTGTTTTTAAGCTTTTGCATCTCTTGAAAACCAATTGTGTCTTTATTTGTTTAGTGTGTTTACATTTATGAAAATTTGAATCTCATTATTCTATAAAAACAGAATTTTAGACCTTTCCCTCCACCATTTAAGTAAAATATCAATTCCGGGACAATCATTGCTCACATGGAAAGAGAAAGATGAGTAGTACAGTGAACAGATCATCTGAAGAAAATAATAATAAATAATACTATAAATGAATTATATGATTATCAAAATTTGTTTGGTTTAAAAATATTTTGGTGAAAAACCTGTTATGAGACACAGCTACATAAAATATTAGCGAGCAAACTTTACCGAGCATTAATACTGGCGAACCGACTGGTCGCCAAAGGCGGCTAGTAGAATATAAATTTTACTTTTATATTTGAGCAGAATTAATTAAACTCTTATTAAATTTCTTGATAATTTTTAGTGAAAAGTTTAAATTAAAGTTGCCTTTTTTTAATAATAAACTGACGTGGAATAATTAACTGCTCGTAAGTAACTGTATGGTTATAAATTTTAAAATTGCAGAATATTTTTATTTTTATTGAGATCAACTAAAATAATAATGTTTTTTCGAAATAAAAAGCTTTTTAGAATTTAATCTCAATCTAGGACTCTAATTTGGGGGTTATTATTTTTTGAAAAAAAAACTGATTCAAATAAAAAATATTATCAAAAATAATCAACAAATTATGCTTTTAAATTATACATTTTTTAAAGGCATGTTTTTCTCAATTTTTTGCGAAATAACTATCATTCTTGAATATTTAGAAGGTGGAATTAATTTTCCCCCCATTACACTGCATACTGTAAGTTTGAGAAATAAAAGGGCTCGTAATCATGAAACTTATTTTCTAATTCATCACAATCAATATTTTCGTGGTTTAAAACCCATTATATTTTTTACGGTTAGGTGAATAAAACGGTTCGTTATTTCCAAACATTTCATTGAAGTCCTTTCTGTTATGTCAACCATTTATTTCTTCTTAAGTTATACACTTCTTAATCATCATGCGTGTACATAATAGCTCTCCACACATTATGGTTTTCAAAACATTTGAGTTTCATTATTTTAAAAGTGTTATTTTTCGCGATAGAAATAAGATTTATATGTCTCCACCCCACTTAAATTGGCTATATCTATTAATTTAAATTACTTTAATTTATAAAACGTTCTTTTTCTAAATTTTTTAAGAAAATAATTGGATACATTAAACATTTTTAAATAACGCATTAAGGTGGAAAAAGGAATGCCTACAAAGAGCAGTGAGAATTAAAGTAAATATATTTTTATGAAATATCCTATGTACAGGATTATCAAGAAGTAAGTTACCCTCTTTAGATGTCTCTAAATGTATTTTAGTGGCCCAAATAGGATAAAATTTGAATTATTACTTTGATTATTCAGATGATGAACTTCTCATTTATTAATTAAAAATAGTACAAAAGTTCGCCAATAGATGGCGCTGTAACATAAGTAGAATTTATTAGCATATATTGAAAATGTGAAACATAATTTGCATAAAGTGCGTGTTTCTTACCATTTTGTAATGCTCGTTCACCATCCTTTGAACCCTCTGCACCCCAGGGAGGAGACCCGGGTGGACTTGCCTGTGCGCATGCACGGGGCGTGTTGGGGCTTCAGACTCAGAGAGACCTGCTTGAGGAGAGGAGGCCTGACTATCCTTCTATATCTTTTTATTGCATATTACCTGTCTTAATGTTATATGTTGTATTCTCTGTTTGTCCGTGGTGTACATGGCTTGGATAATTAAAAATATTGTACACCAGTTTCGACATTAGTTCTTTCCAGGACCTACCACGCACCCCCCCCCCTCATTACAATTTATCTTTAGATAAAACGAAAGCAGATTCTGCACGAACTTTAATTTTTTATCTGTTTGCCATGCCTACTTTTCAAGAAAAAAAGCTACTGATGAAATTGTTCTACCAGAACCAACGAAACACCATTGCGACTCTAAAGGAATATCGTTGCATTAAGCAGGTGTGGAGAGGTGCAATGTCTCCAGGTGCCTTACGCAAGATGATACAGATGTATGTAAAAACTGGGCAACTGGAAATTCTTTCAGGTAGAGGACGAAAAAACCGCACTGCATAATAGCGTTTAGAATTTGCCAGTTGTTTCCTGTATTCTGAATATGCCTTACTCAACTGTAAAAAAAATCGCTTGCCAGATTTAGCATTTTTATCCAATACAAAATCAAGTCTGTGCACCAGTTGCAGACCGGGGGCTTAGAAGTCTTTAAAACTTTTACACTTCAGTTCCTTGTCCGAATGGTGGTTGACACAATTTGATCATGGAACATTCTGTGGGGAGATGTGGCCCATTTTTACTTCAATGTTCAAGTTAACACCCACAACTGTCGAATTTGGGCCGAGGAAGACCCTCTCGTTATCCAGTAATAATCCTTGCATTTTGAAAAGGTAACAATATGATGTGATTTTACAGCTACCTTTATCATTGGCCCGTATTTCTCAACATCAAATGGAATCCAAACCTGTACCATCACAGGACAATTATACCATGATACTTAGAGAATTTTGTAATCAAGACATCCTTTTCATTCAGGTTAGTGCACCACCTCATGTTGGTCGATCTGTAAAGAGATTCCTAATACGGCATTTCACAGAAGCACGAGTTATCATCAGTCATTTCCCAATAGCATGGCCTCCTCTCTCGCCGGAAATAACTCCTTGCGACTTTTGGTTGTGAAGTTATTTGAAGGACAATATCTATCGTCGAAGACCATCATATGTGCCAGATCTGAAGGACAACATTCAGCGGCATATCCTTAATATTCCGGCAGACTCACTTCGGTCGTCTATAGAAAATATTATCCCCCGATTAGAGCATATGGTTCAAAATGAAGGGTATGGTCACCAATTTTAATTTTACTTTATTTAACAGTTATAAACCATATTAAATGTTTTTGTGTGTACTGCAACGCCACCTAACAGTGAATTTTTGTACTTTTTTTTTTTTTGAAATATGAGAAACAAATGCGAGACAAAGTTTTTAGGATCGTTTGCAGTACTAAAGTGACTCGTTCAATGAAACAATTAAAATGGATAAAAATATGATTTAACTCGCACGAGCACGTGGTGCTTGGCCGTTCAAGAAATGATGTTCTGACATGATACATTGAAATATGCACAGCAAATTTCATTGTAATCTTTATTATATTTTTAAAGTGGTAATTGAGAGAGCTAAGTTGTCTGAAGATCATTTTGACTAAGAATAAACTTGAATTATTTTAGCATGCCTTTAACTCATTTCATGTTAATAAAGATGGAATTTTCTTATCGATTTCTTATTCACATTTTAATATTCTAGAGTTTTAAAACTTTGTAGTTAAGAAATTTGCAATGAAAAAAAATATTTCAATTTCATGATATTCTAATTACGGATTAGTTGATTATTTTAACTGGGTTTAGCAGATTTGTTTTAATCTTTTGTTTTGGTGATAGAGAATAAATGTTTAATTGCACGTAACATAATTGTTAGTCTTTGCTTTCTACCAATTTATCAATATTTTGAATACACAAGGGATGTTTAGATAAAAAAAATTTCTTTTCTACATACAAAATAAATCTTTTTCTACATAATATGTAACGTATTTTTTTTTTCGTGTATAACATTCTGTAAGCATAGAGAATTTAAGGTTACAATTACCCTTATCTATCAATTCATGAAATGTTTAAATGATCTTTAAGAAGTTTTTATTCCTAATATTTAGCATACCTCTAATAAACATTGCTACTGCTGTTTCTTTGGTTAATTGCTGCTTTTATTGATGTATGTTTAAACGTTTCTACTATGTTTGTTTATAACTTTGCTTTGAAAGGAAAAGGAAAAAAATTATCTACTTAAAACACATTACTTATGCATGCCGTGCAAATTAGCATGTGGTTGGAATCATGAAAGCGTTGCACGCTGTCATGAAGCAGCCTTAAAACGCACAACAGAAAAAAAGAATAAGAAACGCATCTAAATTTCTGTCGTGATTTCACCTTTGGACAACCTTTTATTACCTCGTTAAATTGTCAAGAAACTTGTCGGTGAGGGTTATGTACTTCAAACGCCTATACAGTGTTTTTTGGAGGGTAGGGGATAGCGAATCCAATCTGCCTGTATAAATTAATTTCATTGGCACAATGAATTCGTTGAAAAACTATTGGCTAACTTATTATGGTTATTTATTGGATCAAATATGGAGATTGAACTTCTTCTAATAGTATGCAGAAGCATGAAAAATGATCATAAATTAATTATTTCATTTAGTTTTAAATTAAATCATGCATGTTAGAAAATAGAAAGCTAAATGCTTGTTCCAAATCGTTGTATCTACGACTATCGAATTTGACATGTAGTTACTTTTTAGGTAGTAAAACCACAGTAAGAAACTTTTAAAAATGAAATTTTATTTTTGGCTAAAAGTACATGAAAATTTTAACGTTTTCCATCAACAATACTTAATAATTTACATCAGTATTGTTTTATTGCTTATGTATACTCATTCGCGTTGAGGTGTGTGTGTGTGTGTGTGCGTGCGTGCGTGCGTGCGTGCGAGCGAACGTGCGTGCGTGCGCTTCAATATCTTAGATTGAAAATGCGGGCATTATTTTTTGACTGTTATTATTTTTTTAACAAAAAATTATACATAGTTTTTTTATTAATTCGACCCTTCTTGTGGGAAGCTAATTCAGAATTTTCATTATGTAATACAAATCTGTACTTTTGAGCTTTTTCTCTTTCTTTGCGGAAAAAAAACGGAGGAAAAAAACTTTTGAAAAGTTTATGATATTTATATTTTTATATCCAAGTCCTCTGTTTATCGAATTTTCGATTTCCCCTCATGCTATTATTAAATTTATTTATTTATTTTTATTGTTGCTGCAAGGGATGGGGCTTTTTAAAATTTTCAAAACATCATGTGGCATTGCATACGAATCATAGATAGTATTTTACCATATAAATATCCTCGGCCATAAATTTCACTAATTATACGAATGACATAAAACGCCATTTTTAGACTGAAATTTGCTTTGTATTAGTATATTTTTATATTTTTCTCATTTACCCTGTCATTTCTTGCTAAGATATAAAAATGGCTTTATTTGTTTATTTTTTCATCAAAAATTTAACGAGACGAACCCGACAAATTAAAATATCGTTTTTGAGTGGCAAGAGATTTGTCTAGGATAAATTTTGTAATTATGATTCCTTCTCAGATAAGGTGACTCTTAAACTGCATTTACTCATCCTGTTCCAAATCCACACTTGCGAGACTTTAATTACTGATGACCTTTGTGATATTTTTTGATTTTGTAAATAGATCCTTCATTTTCATTAAATGTGTCAATATTTACTGATGCAACATGGATGCACTTTTGGTTCTCTTTTAAGTCCAAAATAGATTCAGAAGGTCGATTCCCATATTTTAATATTGGGATTTAACCTTCTGCACTAACCTAACCACACAAAAAAACGGGATAAATAAATCTTCATACCAGTAATTTATTGGATGGCTACTATAAAACTATTTAAATTATTGACTGCCGGCTTTCTGGCACAGTGGTAGCGCGTCTTCCTCGTGTTCTGGGAGTCCCGGTTCGGGCATGGTTGTTCTTCCGTGAGCTATCTGTGAGATGTGTGACTGTACCCTCCTGTAAAAAAGGGGCTGTACAAGCAACTGTGATGAGTGTGTAGCTAAAGTCGTACGCTTGGCCCTCGTTGTCTCTACTTCAAAAACAAGAGACGCTCCTTTCGTCTTAAATTTACTGCTGTATCAACGGGAGACTTGTCCATAGGCAAGTGGCATAAGTAACAACAACAACAAATCATTGATTGACTCTTTTCAATAAAATTGCTTTTGGAAATAACACAACATTCATTCATTCACATCAACAATAACAATCATCAAGTTAAAGATGTGAACAAATATGAATAAAAAAATTATGATGTAAAAATTTAACAATTTGAAATTAAATTCATTTCAGGAATTACGAAAGCAATTATCACCTAGAAAAAGAAATATATATTTTTGAAGGAAATTTTCTGTGCTATTGTAAATTTTTATTTCCTATCTTTCTTTCTTTCTTTTTTGATGTTGTTTCGGTTTTTAGAATTTTTGAAACTTCAAAATACGCGGGTAGAAAATAAAAAACATGGGTTGGAGGTAGTTAATTCTCAATGATGGTGATGTCGCGTCCGCTTTTTACCACGGAAAGAGGGGTGCAGTAGCTTCTGAGGATATGGACCCCTGAGCACCCGAAGTCAGAAGTCTGACTTCTAGCTCATATGAAGATGAAACACACACACATTCGCTTGAACAGCCCCGTTTTACAGGGGGCACATTCACACATCTCACAGATAGCCCACAGAAGAACAACCATTCCCGAACCGGGACTCCCAGAAAACGAGGAAGACGAGCTACCTCTGTGCCAGAAAGCCGGATTAATGCTCAATGAAACGCAATAAAGAAAACATGAAGCAATACGAGACGGCGAGGAGAAGTATCTAATAAAATATATAGTATAATAAGAATTTTTTTCCCAGTTTTTCTAACCACTAAAAAAAGTTTTGAAGCTGATGTGATTATTTCAAAAAAATTAAAACTTAACTTATTAACCCGAACAATGACTTCAAAAAAATAGTAATATTCTTACATGGTAACTTGAAATTTTCCTAAGTAGATTTCAATTTCAATTTTATTTTTTATCTTCAGTTTAAGATCTTTCCTGGAAGATATATGTGCTCATTAGATAAAAGAAAAGGTACACAGAGCATCAGCTTTAATTCAAATCGTGATATCATCATGCATTTCCGAGGACCTTGTAACTCTGTTAATCATTCCATCCTAGCTAGGTGCATGATTCTAAATAACTTAGATTAAGATTGACGATTGCACGCAGATATTAGCATATTATCACGATTGTGGATTAAGATTGACGATTATCTGTGGGAAGAAACCTATATATATATATATATATATATATATATATATATATATATATATATATAATCATCTATTACACTTTTTATCTAGAATTTCTTTGGAGATCTTCCATGGTATATTCAAGAAAAATTCTCCCATTTTGTTACAAATAATGCTGTAGTGAGTGGCCAAATAATGTAACATTGTGTAAAGTTACCATAATCACCTAAATTTGATTTGCAGTTTGATTACATTTTAAAATGAGACCAAGAAAAGTCTTAATTCAACTTTACACGATTCATCTCTGTGTTTATGTGTATGCACGTGATCCTAGGTACGATTTTTTAAACTTTATAATTTATTAAAAATTAAGTGAAACTTTGTCGTTTTCTCATAGTAAGCTCCAAAAATATTACAACACAAAAATGAATTTTACATTATCCTTAAAATTAGAAATTGCAGGGTAATTTTTAATTATTATTATTATGGCACTTAAGTAGTTGTGAACACTTTTCCAGAACTATAACAATTTTTTATTTTATTATATTAAATTAATTTGCATATTTTACCCGAAAGACGGACACATTTTGTAGTTTCTGAGGAAGAATACTTTAAATAAATGACTCTTTACTTTTTCAAGTGCTTAAGAAAACTATCTTTATTAATGATGAGGATTATTATTTATTGTGCATCTTTGAATTCTCTTTAGAAAGTTTTTACAGTGAAATAAAAAAAAATTAATGTAAATCCCTGTATAATTCTGACAGCATAGGATATTTGAAAATCCATTTTAATAATAATAAAAAAGCTTATTTCTTTTCATTTCATTATATAATTATCTAATCTTATGAGTTTTGATACTTCCAATTAGTAGACAAAACGATAAAAAAATCTTGGAATTTTAAATATTTTGTATTTTTTTAAATATTAGTAAAATTATTTGTGAAGAATGCGAGAAATATTTTGTTAAATGAAGAGTTTTTTTTTTATTGCAAATCGAATGTTGAGCTTATTTAGATTGGTCTAGACCTTGTATTTTTTTAATATTTCTCGTATACTGCGAATCAAACAAGCTTTTTTTTCTTTTTTTTAACAAATCCAATTTAAGCAATTTTACAAACTCCAGTAAAATTATTTAATATACAAGTCATTATTTTACTTTTATATTACAAAAGTATAATTTCAATATAGGATTTTATATTAAGTAAGAAATTGTTTCCGAAGGAGAAGAGGCATATTAATTCAGTGTAATAAATTATGACACTGTTGATTGGGTTTGATTACCTGTTTACAAATTTCTGAGATAGTTTCTGAACATCTCTAATATTCTTTTTTAAAAATAAGACATTCAATTACAAAAATTTTATTTGTACAGCTAAGGCCTTAATGATTGAGTATCATGTTAAAGTTACTCTACTACAAATATCATTTTTTCTTCTTCTGTATGCTTTTATAACTGGAAGAACCAATGTCATGAAAAAGTTGATCGCAATCTCATTTTACTACATGATTGATTATAATAATTAACTTCTGAGACATTGTCTAAGGCCAACGTTAATAAACTGAGTAGGAATAATAATTTAAAAAATGATCTTGAAACCATTCTACAATATGAAAAACTTTATAACTTTGATACTAAATTCATATACCATTCTTAAATCTGTACAAAAACAAATCAATGATACTGAATATATTTTAATGTAAAAAATGATATGGAAAAATGTGTCTCAAATGTTAAATGTTTCGATATTATTTCTCTCTGCACTTTTTTTTTTATAACGGAAACAAAGCTAATCAATGGATTAAATGGATTTACAGTTACGTTTTCATTGATCTAATTACACTTATAGACATTATACCAAACAAATAATATAAAAAACATTTTTTTTAAAAATCAATTCCTACTTTGGATAATAAGAAAAAGTTAGAAAAGGTTTTATTTTAGTTACTTTTTATTAAATAATTACAATTGTTCTTCTCGTGTTCCACTTTATAACGGAAGGAGGGGTACTGTAGCTTCAGGAGGTATGGACCCCTGAGCACCCGAATAACAATCCCCTTTGACTCAATTCTCCCAGCTGTATAACTCACGACATGAAGAACTTTGGGACAAGGTTCGAACTCACAGCACAAGGAATGTGAATCCAACGCCCTACCAATCAGGCTATCTCTACTAACAACTCAATTCCTATACAAAACTACTATAAAGGCGGGAAAATTGATGTTTAATAAATTAATAAAAAGTTAATGAATTAATATTTTTAAAAAACTGTATTAACATCAAATGTCATCCACTACAAATTT
>JAOUZG010037308.1:3505924-3539681 GCA_026289955.1 Argiope argentata
ACACACACACACACACACGCACATTGTGCTTTATTATAAGTAAAGATATATATAAAAGGCACATTTATATTCGGGTAGATTTATATCGTTTTGATTTCCTACTTTTCTTTCTCCTTATTCCCGTGGGCAGGAAGAGCATTTATGAGAGATCGCATCTTCTTGCGGTGAGTATAATAGGCTCAGGCGTGAGGCGGATGAATTACTATCATTATCTTTAAAATATATATACAGAAAGTCATAGCGCGGCTTGCTCTTGTTCACGATTGGCATGCTCTCTCAGATGCATGCAGAGAGGGGTGGTTTTTAAAATGTATGATATGTAGTCGTTTCTGAAACATACTTGCATCAGTCAGACCCCTGCCGCTTTTGTGTTTCGCATTCATCTCCGTGACTGTTTATCTGAGAGCGGTTGAACAACCAACGTTAATTCGCAAATGGTTTAACGGCCTTCTCTATATTTTATTTACATTGAAGAAATCTGATGTCATTTTGGGACTTAAAATGAGTATTTTTAAAGACAAGTTTAAGTCTGATTGTACTATTAAAGTAGATAGATTGTTGTCTCTTTATAGATCAAATTGTTTGATCTTGTGCTACGAATTTTGCTCAGACGTACTTTGAAAATTGAATATGCACCTCGGAGTTTTTTTTTAAATTTAATTATTTAGAAAGTAAACAAAAATTCAATGTTTTACCACTGAATATTTTTTTACATTTTAAAATTTAAAATATTAAATTTTTAATGACACCACTTTAACCACTTCACATACAATGACGTCTCTGACACGCGCATCGAATTATTGAATTATTAGTTTTAAACTTGCAATTAAGTGAAAGTATTCAGTAATTTAAAATGCCAGAATCATTTAGAAACTTTTTATTATCTTAAAACTCATTACATTATCATAGGAATTAAAATAACAATAAATGTTTAATATTGGATGTGTGATGTAATAAGGAAGTTAAATAAATTCGTATGTCAAGTTGTTAATTGCCATTCAGTTTCTTTACCGAGTTTTGTAACTTTTTTTTCTTTTTTTATCACGTCAGAAATGATGTTGTTTTGGGGATGAGCTTCGTGGCTTAAAAAATTCTGTAGGCGAAAAATAAAAATTTTATTATCTGTATGAGCATCTCAAAAAATCAGCTTTTAATAACGAATTGCGATCGCATTTACAAAAGCTCAGAATTTTTCTTTTTTTTTTAAGTTAATGAATACGGCAAATAAAACCCAGAAAAAATGTCAATTTGAGCACGCGATTATACGAAATGAAATAAATAGGAAATGTGATGTTTTTTTTTTTCACAAACGCGTGACAAAGATTTTTGAATCGTTTGCGATGTTAAAGTGGCTCATTCAATGAAACAATTAAAAGGAATAAAAATATAATTTAACTTGCACGAGCTCGTGGTGCTTGGCCGTATATACAGAAATTATGTTCGGACATGATACATTGAAATATACATAGCAGATTTCATTTTAATCTTTTAATATAATTTCGGATAATATATTTGTATTTTTAATTTATAAAAGGTTTGAACCATTTCTTCCGCCTATTTTTATGTGAAAAAATAAAAATTTCATTATTAAAAAATTATAATCTACTGTGTTTTTATGTTACTGGTTTCGTTTCAGTTAACGTTATTTATTCATATATAAATTCTTATTGTTTTTGCCGTAAGGAAGAATTTAAATTTTCCAGTCTTGTAACATAATAATGTTTATAAGCTTGCCTCCTGCCTGATTAAAAAAAAATGTTCATAATGTTCCGAAGACGGATTTTTGGATCTAGAACAAGCACATTTTTCACGCATTTACTCCTTTGGTTTAATTAGAAAATTATTTACAACTTTTTAAAGTTATTAAAAAATTGAACCTGATTTTTTTTCTGTGAATGCTTTTAGGGTATATTATTCCTCAAAAACTATTGTAAATCAAGTTCTAAATCAATCAAAATTCAATATACAAGTTTTCTAATTACTCATATTTTCGTTTATTTTTTTTCTATGATTTTAAGAAATTTCTAAATAAATTTACGTATTTTTCATTGGGTTTGTTACATTTATAGGTTAAAAGGTGATACGATATAAAATATATTGTTTGTTTTAAAGTTGCTAAATAATTAAGATCTTAATCTAAGATATATAGACAAATTGAACCTAAAACATTATTATGTTTTGGTATTTCGAATCTGCTTTAATACATTTTCTATCTAGTATCTATATTTTTAATAATTTCCTAGAAGGAGGTAATGCTTAACAGGTTTTCAGCCGATTATTTCAAACGATTCCAGTTTTTTTTTTTTTTTTCCATAATGTTTGATGCATTTAAAATTAAACATCGTTAATCTGTCGATTTTTCGGATTCATTCTGAAGTACTTTCGAATTAAAATAATACATAATAAAGGAAATCAAAAATTTCTAATCTTTACTGCACTACCCCAACTGCCGTAGAAAATTCTGGCATTTTGCGCTGCCTCAATTGGAGTTGAATCCTCAGTTGGCGTTGAAAATCTAACGCCAATTGAATGTGTTCTGAGTCTGTTCTTATTTATTTTCTACGTGTACGAACTTGATTTTGTTTTTTCCAAGTATAATTTTTTCATCAATTATTTATATTGATTGTCATCATTTAATAAAAAGTAACTAAATTAAAAAAAAATTCGTTTTTGATATAAGTAGAAAATGACTTATTCTTTATATTACTTATATTCTAAATTTAAATTATAATTATTTCAGAGCTTCATCATACATCTGACAGTTCCCTCTCAAAAATTGAAATTCCTGCCGTTTGTTGTTGCTTATTAAAAAATTATCCAGAAAATAGTTATTAGTTATTTTTCTAATGTCTTTATATGTATTCTTTTCTAGCATTTTAGAACTAACAGCTATTTTATATGTACGTATATCTCATAAAAAATTTTCTCAAAACTTTGCTTGCATTTCAGAAGGTAATATTCTTTTGAAATATCGTAGGGTCAATGAAATTCCTCATCAGCACATGACGCTGTATGAAACAAAAACTAATATTTGCTTTTTTTGAGTTAACGAATCATGAGATTTATTTTTCCACGTTTCTGCGATTTAATCAATCATAACCTTATATTTTCCATTCAAAAACTAGATTGAATCCCATATTATATTGATTGTGTTATCATTCTAAAAACTTTAACTTTTAAATCCTTGCTGCCGCTCGCAAAAGACAAATGATCCATATTGTATACAAAATACGGCGATCGCGGAATTCGGGTTGACGCCTCTCCGAACTTCTCGTTGGAGCAATTGCTGCAGCTAACTCGACGATTTATGTAGATCTGCCCAAGCTAAATTCAAGTCACGAGCCTCCACCTCATGTGATGACTGTGATAACTCCTTTAAAAGGGGTTATCTTGTGCGATCCAGGAAGGATCTCTTCACCGACGGTGGTCTTTGTTGTTTGTGCGCAACAATCGGTATTTTGCCTGAAACCTCACCTCTCATACTCTTACCTTCGAACTTTTTTTAATGCGGTCTGTGGTCTTTAATACTCTTGGAGCTATTTTATTGAGCTGAAATCCAGTAGCTATTTTTCACAATAGAGCAAATGAAATTAAATTGCCTCGAAGAGCAGAGGTGACAAAAAAGAAAGGAAAAAAAAAACATAGAGGTTTAAGAGCTGTTAGAAAAAAACTAAAGTAAATGAGGTCCTTTGCTGTTTATTGTATTAACGATCGTGCTATATTTATTCGAGAATAAAAATAAATGTAGGTATATGCTTTCAAAATAGTCTAAAAATGTGAAGTAAATTTATCTTTTTATTCAAAATTCAAATGTTTTGTCGAGGCATTAATTCACTAAACATTGATTTATAATTCTTTGGAAAGGACCTCATTTAATACAGTATTTTTTTATAACGATTTTATTTAAAATTTAAACCATTCATCTTGGTTTGTCGGTAAAACACTTTGATCTTCATATATTGTTGCATTTAAGACTTTCGGCTAGTATAAAATAAATTAGTCAAATTCATATGGATCGCATATTGTCACAACTGATATGCGTCTATTCATGTTAAGTTTAGCTCAGTATCCGTAAGAAATATTTTTTTAAAATTCTGATCAACGAATCAGGTTTAAAATATTATCATGGTGTGATATTTCATACTAGAGATTCGAATCTCCTTTTAATATTTCTTTCTAATTTTTATTTGAAATTTTAACCGACAAAACGTGCTTTGTCGGTAAATTACTTTGATCTTCACATATTGTTAGATCAAGACAGGGTAGAGAGATTTTTCGACTGATACATTGTAAATCATGAAGAATCTCTCTACCCTGCGTATGAATTTGTATTTGCATGATTATGTATGAATTTGTAAATCATATGGATGGTATAGTATCCGTACTGATATTTGAATATTCATGTTTAGCTTTGAAAAATTTCCAAATGCATCCAATTTAATTCAATAAGTGTTTCCAACTGATGATTCTTAACATTCACATTTCGCATTAGTTTTTTTTTTTTTTTTTTTTTTTTTTTTTATCTTTGCGACATTTCCTTCCCGCCACCATTCGTACTATTTGTAGTGCTTCTTTCTGCGTTACTTCGTGCATTAAAATAATTTTGCAGTTTAACATTTTTGTTTCATGTATAACATTTTTATTGGACATTTTCAGATGCAGTTTATGTAGTAATCTATTGACCCTTTGCACTCCGATAATGCCTCTGACTCACCATTCAAGATTGTACATCATTTTGACGTTTTATTTATTATCATGTCAGAACATGATATTGTTTTGGGGATGAGTTTTTCTGATGTCAACAAAAATCCGTAGTCGACGAATAAACCTTTTATTATCTGCACGATCATCTCAAAAAATCAGCTTTTAATAACGCGTTTCCATTGAAATTACAAAAGCACTGATTTAAAAAAATAAGTTAATGACTACAGCAAATAAAACCTAGAAAAATGTCATTCTGAGCACGTGATTATATAAAACGAAATAAATATTAAATGCGATATTTTTTTTAACAATCAATGCGAGACAAAGTTTTTTGCATCGTTTGCAATACTAAAGTGACTCATTCAAACAAACCATTAAAATAAATAAAAATATAATTTAACTTACACGAGCACGTGGTGCTTGGCCGGTCAAGAAATGATGTTCTGACATGATACATTAATATATGCATAGCAGATTTCATTTTAATCTTTTTTATTTTCAAATTTAGTTGTTAAAAACGCCTACATAATGGTTAAGAGATGTAGATTATTTTTTCGAAGAAATTTGACTTAAAAGAATTAAGTATATTTATTTTTCATAGCAATAAACAAAACTTTGTATTAGGTGAATAATTTTACGTCTAATTATTTTTCGGAGTGCAAAGGGTTAAATAATTTTCCACTGCTAACGTTTTATCCCAATTTACAACAATTCTTTGGTCCTTGAAAAAGGGGAATATTATTATATCTTTGTTTGGAGTATTTGCCCAATTTATTAAATTAAAATTATCAGTTGGAAATGAAATTTATTAGGTTATTGGCTACGTTTGTTTTCAAATAACTCGCTTGGTACAATTTTGAAAATTTATAATTTAATTAGATATTTTCCTTTTTATGTTTGTTCTAACTCTTTGAATAAACGAAATTTTTTTCAATACATATTTTTAATAATTATTGGCTGAGGATTTAAAAAGCACGTTATAGCTAAAAAAAAATTCAAGTGATAGTTACGCAGGTGGTTACTTTCCTAAGAGTGCAAAAATCCAATCAGTTTTGATCTCCTGTCCTTGGTATTTAATTGCATTTCAAAGAGTCACCTTCAAATGTATTGAAATGTTGTCCGAAATTTGTTTACAAGCAGGTTTCGAATTGAATTCTAATTATTAAAAAAAAATCTCAGATTTCATATAAATATTTTGAGAATTATATTTTCTAGTGGTACCTAGTTAATGGATTTTAGATTTTTCGCGTGAAAATTGAAAAGTTCGGTTTCACATTAAGGGAGGGGAGATTGCACAAAAAAAAATCTTCTTTCTTTTTTTTTTCACTTCAGTGTTTGTTTAAGAATATAAAAAGAAAATAACAATTACCTAATTCCGTCTAAACTCTTTGCGTTTAGTGGCTACAATTAAGTAGACCTCGGTTACTTTAAGCCTTAATGTAGAGTGCTCACCATTTTAAATAAAGCCTGAAAATTATATATTTTAGTCAATCATTTTATTGAAAATTACGGGAGATGAATACCAAAAGAAAACCTGTCCACTAAAGTCTTTTCCGCAATTGTCTCAGGGTCATGAAAATAAATTGTTTTGTTTTGTTATTTTTCTGCATATAAGTCAGGTGTTAGCAATTAAATATTTTTGAGATGTTGCTGGTATTATTTTGATTATAAGATGTCTGTATTGGTTTTGAAAATCCTACCAACTCATTTATAACTAAGCTATATTTTTTATGATAATGTAGTACAAATGGAATGTTTATTCAAATAGAGGAATAATTTCACTTTTATCTATTCAAAAGCTGTGGAATCAGGTAATTCTAGAATACATCAGGTAAAATCTGTAATAAATTTTGTAATTGGTGTTTTATCTCTACAAATATGTGTTTATTATGAGCTTTAAAGAACATATCTTAAAAAACATGTGTCTTATTTATTAAATGCTTGTAAAATATTACTTTTGGAGTGAATGTAGGACAACTATTTGTATTTCCAGTGCATTTTACTTAGACGACAAATGAAATTTCGATGCCATCTTTTTTCAGCGTATTCAATTTTCGCTACATGAGATGTTAAAGGAATACATAAGATGGGAGAAAATGAACACACAGAATATTTAAGATTTTAAAGAGATTTACATTATTTTTCTTTCGAAAAAAAGTTATAAATGACATAATTTTAAATTATATATTACAATACGTGATGGTTTGAATAAGTTTGATTTTCCAATATATTTATATAACCAGTTTCGAAAATTTTCGATGAAGAAAATTAATAGAAACTGGTGTTCTTCTTCTTTTACAAAGTTTTTACTTTGTAGCATAGCATGAAAAAAAACTATATTAAATAGCGCTCTAGTTCATTTAAAGAATTTTTGCTTTGTGCTAAAGCATAAAAAAACTAATAGAACCTGATGTTCTAGTTCATTTACAGAATTCTTATTTTCTAGTAAAGCATGAAGAAATAACTAATAGAATCTGATGTACTTGTTCATTTACAAACATTTTGCTTTGTGGTAAAGCATAAATTTTTTTTTAATAAAAAGTGGTGTTTTAGTTCATTTTCAGAATTTTTGCATTATGGTAAAGCAGAAAAAAATTAATAAAAACTGTTGTTCTAGTTCATTTACAAAATTTCTGCTTCGTGGTAAAGCAGAAAAAATTTAATTGAATCTGATGTTCTAGTTCATTTGCAAAATTCTTATTTTGTAGTAAAGCATTAAGCAATCATAGATACATAGATTTCCTGATTTAAAGATTACGACATGTCCATAAGAGAAAGAAATATTCTCCAAAGAACAAAACAGGTTAACGCATTTTAACTATCTGTAGAAATGTTCTTTTCATTTTAAAAGTGAATGGAACTTATTTATCACCTGAGCGGCGTGTACACAGAAGCATTGAATGTTTTAACTCACTACCTATTTTTTAAACTCGCATTAGAATTTTAAGCAGGGGAGCGTTAAAGCTTGAAGGATGTTGCTTTGCTTCCGAAGGCTGGGAATTTATTCGGCGACCTTAACAGCGACGATGGATAAGGTATTCATTCTCATTTTGGGGTCAGTCACGACCGAGGAAGGTGTGCCGCAGGAGGGGAACAACCCTACTCCACTCCACCTCCCATCTCACTACAACATCCCTGTTATCCTTCGAACTCCGCGGCATCAAAAATGCACTCTGCACCTCACCCCAACCCAGAAAAATTATTCAAAATGGCGTCTTGCAGATTTCCTCTGTTTCTGCGTGCCGATTTTCTCTAACGGGATCTTTTGTTTTGCAGTTCAATTCTCGCTCCGGCAACTTCGCGGCGATTAGCTTGTTTTTGTTTGAGGTTTTGCGCTGCGAGAGCGTGAAGTTGAAATTACCGCTTTGGATTCAGATGATCCCTGTGAGCCCAACCCTCTTAGCGCGTGTTCTTTTTACAAATTAAACGTTTTGGGTTTATAATTACATTAATTTGGACGGGCGGAGAGGGTAGAGAGAGGTTAACTGCGATTTTTCGTGTCGATTTGGGATTTTAATTGGCATTGATGCAAACCTTCGTTATGTAGCAAATGGGGTAAAAAGGTAGAAAGTCTTTTTTTTTTTTTTTTGTAAGATTCTAATATTTGTGATAAGAGGAAAAATTATTGTTCCTAATCCTTCGCTTTTTTTCCCCTTCGCACAAAGAAAAATATATAAATTTTCACTTAAAACATCACCAGTATTTTTATTTTCTATTTCGAAATATAAAAATTTGAATGATGCTTTTAAAGTATTGACAAATAATTATTATATTAACCCTTTATGGTCAACAATTTTTTTTACCGAAGGAAAAAAAATTCCTTCCAAATCTCAATTAATGGAGACCATAGTAAACACACCTACCCATTTTTAAAACTTTTTTTGTAAAAATTGATAAAAAATTAAGGTATGTGCCAAATCCGGTACATTGGGCATTCCCGTAACAGTTAGGCTTCGCCAGAAGGTAGGCAAACCGACACACAATTTTCAGATTAAAAATAAATGATTCCTTAATAACTGCCTCTTTGCAATGGTTAGTCTTACTGTCAAAACATGGCAATATCCTTGGTCAAATTTTACCTTTCATAATTATTTCAATGCACAATGTGTGAATCATCAAGAACTTTATTACAGTCAAATATCAGCTGGCAGCATAAAAAGTAATATGCAAGGGGGAAAACAGATATTGGAGAAAAGAGCAAGGAGAAAATATACATGGGTAATAATTTCTCTATCAAATATTTCTAAAAAATAATTAACTGGTGGCTTAACTGATTCTGCCGGATCTATTTGTCCAAGCCATAGGGGACACGTTTTTGGACCGTCAGCACCACGAGTGGCCTTCCAGACTGGCAAACTTTTTATTCCCTTTCTGCCCACAGACTCGACATGGGTGAAGTTCTGGCGTTGTTTCATCTTCAGAAAAAAATATCTGAAGCACTTCCGGAGTCATCAGGTGACTCTGATGCAACATCTTCATCGTTCGAGCTTTCACCAGCATGATGATCATCACTATCCTCTAATGGTACAATGACATTTTGCACAACATCCATCCTCCTTTTCCCATAAAAGTTAACAGGATTCATTATCTGAAATGACAATAGGTTACAAATACTATATCTAACAATGCCAAGTATAAATGTTATAACTAGCAATTTCACTGCTCTTTAATCTCAATTATATAAATACGGCAACATCATGAAGTATATTTATAAAATATCAGAAATCAGGTTTCAGAGGCGATTTAGTTGACTTAAGTTGCTGTATTACCGTAACAGCCCAGAGGGACGAATTCATCACACACTTATTCTTCCTTCAATTTCAAATAATCTGAAACATTAACATGTCACGATTATATATTACATTAAGGAAAATCATAAAGAATATATAATACATTTTAGAAACATGTGGTGAATGCTATCCATATAAGCCAGCCAACATCCCTCGGACAGAAGTGCACTTTTGGCCCAACGGATTTATTATTAGACTACTAACCATAAGATTGGGAGTTCGGGCCTAGCGCTCTCCGCTACACCCACAAATGGCGCCCTCTATCGGCGACTCAAAGCTTTAGACGCGCATTAAATACGACAAGTTGTTAACATCACCACCCACACTTCACATAAGTATCGTTCGCAAGCTCACTGGGAAGATACTCTGTGGTGAATGCTATCCATATAAGCCAGCCAACATCCCTCGGACCGATCCGCTATACCTAAAAACACATAACCTTACCTATGAAAGCCAAAAACTAAAAGAAAAACACAGCAAGTAGACTATCTTCCACGTGGTTTGCTTCGACTTATTCCGATCGACGTGTGAGTTCCATCTTTCTCCGCTTGGTGGCAACACCTACTGCTGCCGGCAGATACGAATGTGCCGAAAACTTCACAATGGGCTATTGTGGAATAACTCACTTAGCTACTGAGGGAAAATGATTCTGGAGGTATGTGCTGAATTCGGCACAACTGACGTTAAAGGGTTAAGAATGAAAGAATATTGCATGTTATAATATCAGTCAATCAAAACATGATATCTTTGCTGGATTATTACAAAAAAAACTGGTAAATTTTAGTTAAATGACAGCTGGGATGACAAAAGGATTAATGACACACAATCTCAATTGAAAGTAAACCGAAGTAAAGAAGAGGGGAAAAAATTATGCACATACAAATAAAAAGGAAAGACAGAAAATACGAACTCAAAAAGCTGTGATTTAAAGAAAGCTATAAAACGAAATTAAATATGATAAAACCCCAAAAATTACTTAATTTATAATTGATTCAAATTATAATGAAAATTCAAAATAAAGGTCAGTTCTAAGTAGACATTCTCGCTTGTAAAATATTTTTTTTAAAAAATGTCGTAAATTTGAATCTAATGATCTACTTTGAAAAATACTGACTCGCTCATGCATTTTGATGATTAACCGGAATAATGAAACTCGCTCATGCTCTTGAAAATAAACCGGAATAATAAAATTCCCTTTGCAAATAAATAAAAACGGGAAATATAAAATATAAAGGCGATACAAATGATAAAATAATCCAATTTAAGGAAAGTTGTAGAAATAAATCATAAGACAATAATAAAGGTTTAAATAAAATATGAAGTAGATGAAACTGTGCATACAACAAATCAATGATTTCAACAAATTGTGAGTTACGGAAGGAATTATAGTATTTGCTGCAAACAATATGACAGTAACAGTCTGTTTCATACCGTAATTTATGCTGCTGTATAAATAAATATGCAGATATATGTTAGTACATTCTTACCGTATGATAATCAGAGACTTAGGATTTAACAAAGCTCTTTTGATATCGGTTCCCCCTCTTTTCTTTCTCTTTTTAGAATTAAAGGAATCATATTCTTTTTTTTCTTCTTTTTCTTTTTTTTTTTCTTTTTTTCTTTTTTTTGTCTTTGCCTCTGCCTTTGCAAAATTCATTTTAAATTGTCTAAACTTTTTACCTTTTTATTATCATGTGATAATATGATGTTGTTTTGGTTAGGAGACTTTGATGTCTCTGAAATTTACGAGCAAAAAAAAATAATAAAGATTATGGGCTGCCAGAAATTATCGGTTGAAGAATTTTTGTACCTGCTTTTACCAGTATTACATTGTTATCATTATGTTTTCTTCTTTGAAATCAGATGCGTACTTAAAAGGTTGACCTACTTTTATCAGTACTGCTTTTTCGCAGCAGATGTATTTTTAAAAAGTTAACGAAGAATTAAAAGGTTAACGAAGAAGCTGTGATTTCATCTCAAAATTGGTCGAGCTCCAGAACTTTGTTTGCCAGCTAGAAAAATTGAAAATGAGAGTTTAAAAAAATTATTAATATATTTATAAATTATAGAGATATTGAGACTGAAAGAGAAGTCTTGTGATTGTTTCAAACCGGTTTCATCTGGTTAATGTTTTAAGTTAATTAAAACAAATAATGATTTTAAAAAATAATAATGTTCTTACATGATAACTTGAAATTTGCGATCGTTACTTTCATTTTATTTATTTATTTATTTTGTAGATTCTAATGCAGACTTCGAGATAAAAAAAAAAACTTTTTTAATAAAAGCCGAAATTTTTTGAAAACCACTTTTTAATGTTGTTATTGAGGTTTGTTTAGGTACAAGTACACTGAAATAAATTAAATCAATCGTTATATTCGAAATTTTAAAAAGCAGCTCCATTATATATAAGCTTTCAAACTGTGTATTAAAATATTTTAAGTTATGAATAAAAAAAACTCTTCATAGCTCGCTGAAGTCAAAATTTCGAACGAAAAATATCATTCATTTTCGTAGGGCGTAGCTAAGAACAGAGGAGTTCTGAGAACTGGAAAACTTGTTGGATTTTTTTTAATCATTACTTGAATTTCTTTATAAATGTCAGCTATTTGTATTGGATTACAAAGAAATCCTTTATTCACATTTTAAAACTAAATGCTATTTTTTCTGGCTTTTTAACTAAATTAGCATGTAATTACTGATAATTATATGAAAAATATGGAAGCAATCATTCTTAAGTTTGAAAGCAATGAGTAAACCTTTGGGCCATGGCAGTGGATAATATTAATCTGTTTTGCTTAATTACTGTTTACGAAATTCCAGCTTAAAATGCGAAATCAGCATTTTTATTTTGCATTTGATGATCATATCAATAAATATTTCAGCGTTTTTATTAGACAAAATTATGCATTTCACGGGGCAAATAAATCTCTAAGGCAATCACATAATCCATCAATTTCCAAAGTGGAGTTTTGCCTTCTGTCTGATGTAACTAAAGTTTCGATAAGAATTTCAGAGTTGAATTTTTGCTTATAAATTTTTATGGCTTGTTATTTTTTTATATAATAATAGTTTATATATTTGTTTAATTTTGCTAATTAACTGATAATCATTTAGCTTATTATTAATCTTGTTAACCAAATGTCTTGGCAGCATTAAATGGAAAATTTAAATGACCATATCATTTCTTATTATAATTAGATGAATCGTACTCATTTTCATCGAGTATTTTATTTTCTGTCTAAAGAAATTTGAGTCTCAAGAAGAGGGTTTTCACCGAAAAATTAGATTGTTCTAGTTATTCTGTTCTGATCTTATCTTTGCCATTTCGTAGCAAGTAATAATATGAAGTCGAATTTGAAAATTTTGACGATGCAATTAGCTTTTCTTAAACAAATTTCACGAGGCCGTTTAATAGTTATTTAATTAGTTACTCATTCAGTCAAAATTATTCAAATGATGTTAGAAGATTTTCTCTTGTGTAAGTCTGGACCAGGCGATTCCTATTTTATAGTTTATGCAAAATACATCAGAAACTGGTGCTTAGGCATGCTTTTTCATCAGTTCCGAAATCGACGTAATGAAATGTTTTGTGGATGATATTTTGTTTTCTTGAAACTAGCTGCCTTTGGCGACCAACTTGTTCGCCTAGATAATTGCCCTTTTAGTCTGCATTAGAATGTACTTTTTTTTTAATTCACCTTGCTATTTGATACGAACTGAAAAAAATGAAGACAGCTAAATTAATTTATAGCGAATAAAAAAATATATACTTCTTGAAATAAAAGCAAAAGTAAAAATTCTATTATGAAGTTAATGATTGACAAATATATGCTATTATCCATCTGATGACGGTTAGACTTATATTTTCGGTCAAATAAATTTTTTTGTTTGAAGCTCCGTTTTCAAGCAAAATGGACTGTATTGGTGATATGGTGAATCCTTTCTAAAACAAGTAATAACATTTTGAAGCTCCATGAATTAACTTAACGAAGTGCTTTATTCAATGCATCTATAAATGTTTTCAATTAAGCAGTCTAAAATTCGCACGATGTTTTTTTTTTTTTTTACATTAGATTATTTCCAGTCGACAATAAGTTATAAGAACGATTTCTGTGTCACGTGTTTCATATCTATATATAGTATTAAATGAAGTCTCCTGAAAGCATCTGTATTTTGAGCAAAACACTACGATAAATAAACAGATATTGGAGATATTTAAACCCTTTTTGTAGAGCATTTAGTGTAGAAGGTTTTAGTACTTTAGAGTCTTATCAAAATAAAAAAAAAGGAGTTTTATAATTGCTCTTTTAACTTTTCACTTATCCATGCATTCGCGAAAACCTCTAACTGCGCATGTGCATATAGCAAGAGCTGTGGTATGCATATGTGTGTTACATTTCTTTGTTTATGTCTGATTTTAAACGGCGATTCAAATCGCATTATGCCCCCAAAAAGGAAATTCAATCTCGGTTGAAATAGGAAAGAAACGTTCGGTTAGCGAATATCTGAGAAATAATGTCCACACTTAGGGAAGGAGAGTCTTTTTGATGAGCGAAATAACCGTCTTTCTTTTCATCTCTCTGCAACTGAATTGCGGAGACAGAATGAATCTCCCGAGGATCGAAATGATCGCATGTGCTATGTCTACGGACGTATCTTTTTTTCTCTCTCTCTCTCTCTCTTTTGAACAGTCTAAATATTTCTGGATGTGTGCTATAAAACACTTTTTGTCGCTATTTTTGATAGTTTCTAAACATATTTTCATGTTTGTTTGATGTTGTGTAACATGCCCATGTCATATCGGGTGGAGGCTGGATTAAAAGTAAAAGCTAATTTTTCCTGTCCGTACGGGTACTGCTAGAATAAAGATATTTTGACAAATAACTGAATTCTACATTTTCTTTTATTATTAAAATAAAATTTAAAGAGAGTGCTTTGTCATAGATGTGCTTAAAACGAGGAGCTCATTCTTTTCAATTGCTATTTATATATATAAAAAGAATTATAAGAAATACGAAGAAAACACATTCTTTTAACAAATAGATAGTAATAAAGATAATGTCATTTATATTACGGATTCCTAAGTACAATTGTATTTTGAAAAGAAAATTAACGTAGAACCACGAAATTCAAATAGTTTATTTACATACATTGATAAATTTGGTTTAATAAGTAGTTTAAAACAATTAGTTTAATTTTACTTTAAACAATTACTTTCTACATATTATTCAGATGCAAACGTTTGGAAATATATTTCAGCATCCTATATTAATTTGCTACCTTGTGTTTTATTATTTGTTGCTTTTACGGCTATATGTAAAAATGCAGTGAAGATGAGAACTTAACAGAAATTAATTCAGTCTATAGACAATATCTACTAAAATGATCATTGATCGCCTAGAGGATACATTTCCGCTTACTACCGAGATTGTCATGGGATCGTATGCTGTCTTTGTTAAATGGTGCTGAGATTTATTTATTTATTCTCCGTTTAAGAAAGAAATCAGATAAGAACCGACTCCCCAAAACAAAGAAATATTCATCACAGCTTTCCTGCGCAATTAGATGCAATCGATATTTAAATGATTTCCTTCAAAATTGACTATGGTCGATTATGAATGCAAAAATTACTTCTTTTTTCGTTTATAACTTACATGTAATTATGTTAATTATCTAAAAAAATAAGCTGTTTTAGAAAAGCATCCTATTTTTGTTTGATTCATTTAAAAAAATGAATAGCATAATGAACATTTTCTTTTATGGAATTCTGTCAGGATCCCCCCCCCCTCCCAAATAATTTCGACTTGATCGTGTCTTTCGATTGGGTTTGGTAAACTGGGTGTGGAATCCTAATCAGATGTGCAATTTTCTTATTTCTGAGGAAGTAAGGTTTTGATTAATGATTTTCAGGTTGTGATAACATATTTACGTTGAAAGGTACTGAAATGCGCATTTTGGTTTTCCCATATATCAAGTTCTTTAGAGTGTCAAAAAAGTGATTTTTGTAATTTCTTATTTAAAAGCTTTGAAAAATTATCTGTGGGATGTTTCGGTTTGATCTAAATGATTTCTTAAATTTCAATTGATTATTTTTATCCATCGAATATATTGCTTTTCTATCTAGTTATTTTTTCGTCATTTTCTCAAATCAATAGCAATGTCCGGAGGTTAAGAACCTTTAAATTCAAGAATTCTATGAACTCTCTTGAACAGAGGCATCGGTATAATGTAACTAAATAATTTTGATGAAAATACTTATTGCATTTCAAATTAGTATTTTTATCAAAATGTATGATTGTACTTTGTTATCGTTCGAAATCCAGCCATGTAAAAATATCTAGTATTTGATATACAATTATTTTTAAAATTTTATTTGTTGCTTTCGAAAATTTCGATCAAATATGTTTTTCCATCATATTACACTGTCAAACATAATTCGCTCTTAAAACTGCATTGAAATCAATTGTGTAAACACTAGAATCATTGGAAAAGAATTTAATTTGAAAATTTAAATAAACATAATTGAATAATAAGTTTAGTAGAAATGACTTCTTTTCTCCATGAGGATCAGCTAATAATTAATATTGTTTTTATATTTACTGATTATTACAAGATTTCATTAAAAATTCGGAAGGAAACTTCGAGTGTGCCTTTACCTTGTACTTAGTACATATATAAAATTGCAGTTAAAATTACCAGGTCCAGTTATTGCAAAGAAACTTTATTCTTAAATTAAATTCCATACATAAATATATAATAAGTCATGTTGACTTTTACGTCTGTGAATCTTTTGTCTTTCGGATGCTTTTTGTTATTTTATTTATTAATATTATTGAATGTATTTAATAATAGTGTATTAAATATTATGTAGTTTATTAGTTATAACAATAAAATATTTTGTAAATAAGCCGAATGCCTACTTATTTTCCAATTTTAAATGCACGTGATAAAATTTCATGACTTGTTGCATAACTACTTTTGTCCGAATAAATTTTATTTAATATTTACGAGTAAATTGAGAACGTTTTGTTTATTGCAGAATTGTTCTAAAAATTCTTTGCACTTATATATTATTTTTAATACTTTTTTTTAGTATTTAGAAAGTTTTCATGTGCCAAAAAAAGTTAAGTACATTGTAAGTGAAATTTGCTGAAAAGTTCCTTAAAAAATACATAAGTTCTTTAAATTGTTTATCTTTAATCTGCTAAAAAGAATATTGGGTATTTTTAGTGTTTTCGCATAACAGATATTTCAAAATTGACTTTATAAAAAAGAACTTAACCTCTTAAACTGAATTAAATAATGCAAATTACGGCTAATCCCGTGTTTCATTTAAGCAGCGATATCTTATAGTTTAAAGTAAGATATCAGCTATTTTTTTTAACTGTTTAATCTCATCAATCATGATATTTAAAACTTCAATCATATCATTATCTCGCTTTAGCGATTTTCCTAATTATAAAGATTCGATTCAAGGTTTATAAAAAAAATCCCATTCAACGTCTCAGTTACTTATTTTCATTATTTTCTAATTTTTTTAATGAGTGATTTTGTAGTAACTGGTCTTTATTTTAATTGTTATTTTTATTGACGATCTATTAAGAAAATATAATAATAATTGTCATTATAGTCAAATCAGCATTATCATGAATGCGATTTAAAAACACCTTTCAAAATTCGTGTTATCGAATCAGGTCACTTCACAATATTCATAAGATTCACACTATTATTATGGCATAATAGGCTGTTATTAGTATATTACAATATCAAGTGAAATGTGTTCGTGGTCATATATATTTTCGTACTATTTGAAAATAAGGAAGATGAGAACGTTCAGATATTTAATGAAATAAAACCATCAAATTATTAGTGGAAATTTTTTTATGTAAAATTGGTTGCTTTTTTTCAAATTAACTTTTTTGTAGCTGATTTCTCATTCTGACAGAATTTGCTTTTGAGCACCCATAAGGGCTGCAACCCCTCTGAATTAAATTTTTATGCTGCGTTTTTTTAAAATTATTATTATTTCATTTTGTTAATTTGCTTTTACAATCTGAACAATGGTCAACAAAAAAGGAAATAACCAATAAAAATGTGGAAATAAAATAAGAATCTACTAACGAGAGAAATTCTGCTAGGGGTTGGTCTGCAAAGTAACACGTGACAACCTATTGTATGCACGACTAATTGATTGATCGATTTTTTTGAGGGGGGGATATGAAAGCAAGTTTTTCAATTTAGAGATGCTAGAGCAGCATTAAAAAAAACCTTGCTCTTTTTCTTTTCTTTTTTTAAATTATTATTGAATTCCAAAACTTGCATCATTTTCACTGCTGCTTTATTTTTTTTACCACTCATTAGTCTTTTATGAGCTTTAATATCGATTCATTTTTTCTATGCAGAAACACATTTGGTTCATTGGCTATTTATTTTCTTTTGCTAGAAGCCCCACGTCGGAAAATGAAGTCCGTAGATAATTTTCTCAAGTTATCCCTATGAATTTTTTAAAAGGTATCAATTAGTATCCATTATAACACATAAAATGCAAAATTCTGATTATTTGATGCATAACTTGTGCTCATTTTTGGAAAGTTATTAATTTCTTGTTGATAGAACTACCTGGAATTTTCATATCACATACTGGTTGTTAATAGTTTTTAAATGGGATAAACTTCCTCCCTGGTTTTGAAAATGAAACTCTCGGGCTTTTTATGGGTTAGAAAATTATTTTAGAATTGGAATATATATAAATATACATATATAATTTCTGATTTAACGAGTCTTCTCTGTCTTTGGAACGATGAGATAAGTATATTGTTGTCTGACTATTGAATCGAAAAAGCTATCATAAGGCAAACTAGTAACAATTATATTAATGCAAACATTTCTGTTTTTAAAATTCTCAAAAAATTCTCATATTCTAATCTTCATACCTCACTTTCTCTTTACTTTCATTTTTCTTTGACATTCTTCCTTTCGGAAAAAAAATGCTTTTTCACTTAGTCATGAAAGAAAAAAACATATTTTTGCATGTTATAATCATGCTACTTCAATTTATGGCGATTCTCTGTAACCTCAAGAATCGGCGATGATGGCTGCATTGATTACCTTCATCCGTCATTCCATGTTCCTCAGCTTTATTTTTCCTTCTTTTCACTCCTTTTTGTCCGTTCCTCGAACAGACTTGAGTGCGCTCGGCCGCTTGTAAATGAGTAATTGTTAGTAGGTGGTCAAACGGTTCCATTATATCATATTCACTTATCACCTGAAGTGTTAGCTTTCCCCAAGTCGGTGTGTACCGCACAGGCTGAGGTAAGCCTAATCTTGATTGACAGATGCTAAGAAACCACTCCCTTCAACTCCATCATCGGGCCATTCATCATGATAACTGTCATTTAGTCAGGAGACTGTCATTGACTAATGTTTTACTCGCAGCTTGAAAATTATGCTTTTCGAGGGAGTGATTCGAACCAAAGTGCATTGATTTTTTCATTCTTGTTTCGAGCCTTGAGTTCATGCTACTAGCGGTTATTTAAGTGGGAAGAAATCAAATTGTTTGTTTGTTTCGTACAGGAAGAATATGATTAAGTAAAATTATCATATTTTTTCCCCAAATATTGAATTTTTTCTTCTTACATTTGTTTTTATCTGAAAGAAACTGTGTGCTGGAGTCGTGGCACAGAGATATCACGTCTTGGCACGATCTGAGCGTCATGGGTTCGAGTCCCGATTAGAGCATGGTCATTCTTCTGTGATCTATCTGTGAAACGTGTGAATGGGGTCACCTGTAAAAAGGGGTTGCGCAAGCGAATGTGATGAGTGTATAGCTAAAGTCTTACTCTTGACCCTAGTTGGCGCTTATTTCGGCTTAAATCCACTGATGCATCGGCGGGCTTGTCCATGGCAAGTGTCATTAGCAACAGCAACAACAAATAATTCATCAGCTGTTTTATTATGTTTAAAACGCAAAAAAAATCAAAATTTATAATCAATTAAATGTAAAATTTAAGAATTTAGTTTGATTCATAATAAGTGTGTTGTTTGGCTGCCATAGGCGACGTCTGCGGAAACGATTGGCTAGGTTCGCCACCCCTTTTGGGGTTGTTGTTGTTGTTGTTTTTGTTTTTGTAAGGAGAGTGAGAGAAGAGCTTGTGTAGCGGACGGAGAAAGGTGTCTTCTGTTTTTGCTTCGATTTAGAATAGATATTTTAAGAAAAGTCTGATAGCTGTATTTTATTTGAGTATGTGCCTTTTCTAAAGAAGTATAAAAAGCTAGAGTCATTACAATAAGTATTTAAATAATTTTGTTCCTATATATATATATATGAAATCTCTGAATCTAATTTCAGTCGTAATTAATCCTTTGAAAGGTCCTTTATTTCTGGCCATGCTGTATGAAAATAATTTTAGGATTAAGATAGGCTTATGTAAAGTGCTTCATTTAGCTTGATAAACGAATTAAATTTAATTGATTAATTAATTAATATGGTTAATTAGTAATTAAGTAACAAATCAAGGTACACCGTTGTATGTGAGATAAGGAACTGAAACATCTAAGTTTTTGCAAATTCCTAATTGCAAAATTTGCCAGAAGGACCAATCTACATAATAACATACAAAAATTGAAAAATTTGATGGGAAGCATACTACCTTGAAAGGTTTGATTTCCTATTTTTTATTTATCTTAAATTATCCTATATTAACTTCCTTCTGAAATGTTCTCCTATTTCCTGATCCAAATCCTTTTTTAATCATTATTTAATTCATTCAATATGCGTGCGCACTGTAAAACTGCTTTTCAGCAGGTTTTCATGCTCCGAGTGAGGGGATGAAACGTTTACTACATTCTTTTAGAGATACCTAAATTTCTCTATCATAAATAGATACGTGTCAAAGAAAACCTTATCAAAATCTCATTGTAAAATTCACCGAAGGGCAAAATTTTCGGTCTCTTCTGTTATATATATATTTAGCAGTTTAAGTTATTATAAGTTTGAATAATATACAACAACACGTCATCACTAGCTTTTCATTTTTTCTCCTTCTTTTAATGCTGTATGCACAGGCTGGCGAACTTGAATGTGTTTGTAGGTCAAAACTTTAAATTTTGCTCAATTAAAATTATATTATTATTATTTGTCATGTGATTAAGCACAACCTACGGGAATTTTTTATACGTAGGTGGGTATGTCCGAAAACCGCAGAAGTGTAATGACGCCAAACAATGAATAATAGTTGTTAAACTTATTCATGGAATAAATCTGTGAATTTTCTTAAATTTTATTACTATTACAGAATTTTATTTCCTTCTGTACCAGTATTACATTGTAACTAATTCTGTCATCTGATAATGACGTGAACTACACGTCTAATTCATTAGTGTTACTTTCTAAGGATTTTCTTTAATTTCGCCCTTTGATAAGTCCCATTCTGTGCATTACTAGAATGTTGAACTATCATGCCATTATAATATTTAAACAAATGATTGATTGTAATTTACAAATAATATAAATTTTTACTAAAGATTATAGATATCTGTCGATCACGTTTACAAGGCATTGAATTCATATGGCTGTAAAACCGCTGAAGTGTCAATGATCACTTTAGGATCATGTAAGAACATGATGTTGTTTCGGTCAGGAGGTTTTGGTGTCTCTGATATTTGAAGGCAAAAAATATTTGTTTTTTCATTGGTAGATATCGAGTCACCTGACCCTTAACATTTGAGGTTTGTTTTGCCAGTATTGATTGAGATATTTAATCTAATTTATTATCCGTTGCTTTTTGTTTGTCGTTTCTATGAGATGGCGTCATCTTCCTGTTTTTTTTTACGATTTCTTACTTTTAAATAATCTCTTGATCAGAAGATTATTGGGGGTTTTTTTTCTATTTTTTAAAAATTTGCTTTTAATTTTAACTATCACAATTTTGTAAACCACAACATTTTTATTTTTTAATATTTTAAACACATTCTTACTAATTGTATTATACAATATACTGTGAATATTAGAATATAATTTTATTATCAATATGCATTACGTTCATTGGATTTTACAACATATTCAATAACTTCTAGTAATAGACAACTTTTCGTCGAAATTAAAGGTTTTTTTTTTAATATTAAGATCGATTAAGTTCCAAAACTTTGTTTGCCAGTTAGAAAAATTTAAAATGAAATTTTAAAAAATTATCATTAGAGAGATAGAAAGAGAAGTCTCGTAATTTTTTCTAATCGGTTGACTTAAATTAATTAAGACAAATAATCACTTTAAAATAATAATGTTCTCACATGATAACTTGAAATTTGCGACCTCAGATTTCATTTTTTTGACATTCTTTCAATTTTGCTTTAACAAATGCTCTTATAATAGATGCTAAAAAAAAATTTTAAATCAAACATTAGTATGAGAAATCCCATTTTGAAGAAGAATCTAACTCTTAAGCATTTCATGCGTTCCACTACACCAAATAGAACTTAACAATTCAAATTTGAATCATTACCAGATCCGGTTCCTTGTTCAGAGCATAGTTATAATCCATCAAGGGATAGCATTTTGAAGATTGGAATCTTCCATTCCGAATTACAGGGGACATGAATGAGAATCATACCTTCAGACTTATCACGGCAATTTCCCCATCATTGAGGACAGAAATCGGGACGAACTTGGAAAAAAAGGAATCCCCTGGCACCCGCGAAGCGTGTCCACAAGGAATAACTGTTTCTGTTTGCGCGCCATTCCTGTTCGATGCACACCGCTGGGGGATTAGATACACCCACTTCTCACATTACACTGTTTGCTCTCGCTTTAGTAGAAAAAAAAATATTTTAAAAAGAACCTTCACGCCTCAATGATTAAATAGTTTCCTCAGAAGCGAAAACCATCGCTGAATTCGTCGTTTTTTGACCTAAAGAACAAGCGAATCTTTGTTGCAAGTTGTTGGATTCTACTGTGTCGTGTCTATCTTGATGGTGTCTGGATCCGATAGACCTTTTTGCACGTCGCCAGGTGTGATTTGATTTTGTCTATCGTCGTCTGCCTCCCTCACAAGGGGTCAGTGGGTTCATTTGTCTATGATGATTGGAGGGTAGTGCTTTTCTAATTGAGGCATCAGAAGGCTGTACCTAATCAAAACGATGAATGTTGCCTTTTAATCGAGATCGGCATGGATCTAACTTGGTGCACTGAAATAACTTCTAGCTTTTTGGAATTTATTCAGAATCTTGATATTCATTTTTCATGTAAGTAATATTTTCCATCCTTTGGATTTGTCTTTAATTTTAAAGAAATTATAATTTTTGTAACCTAGTTTTGCATTTATTTCTTTAATCGCCTGGTTCTTCAATAGTTTAGAAAGGATTCGTTTTGTCTTTAATCTTAAAACGCATTTTTCCAATTTCATTCGGGATAGTAAAAGTTCAAATATTGATTATAATAGCTCCTAAATAAATTAGGTTTCACTTCATCTATAGAAATATGTTTTTTTACCTCTATATAATTTTGAAATTATTTTTTTACGATGGTTGAAGTTAGAGTAATACTTGATGACTAATTTTTCATAATATAAGTTTGAATAGTTATTTTGATGGCAATATTTGGATTCATTTATGGATAACTTTGTTTATTTAAAATATATTTTATTGAAAATACTTTACAAAATTTTCACTTGATTTTATGATTATAATAATATATCATTTCAAAACTATTTAACTTTTTTTTTCTTAGAAGCTATACTTTGTATTACCAACCTTTCATGTTATTTCGCTTTAACCCTTAATAACCAAGAGTTTCAATTTTGATACCAATCTTTTAAACCGAATGTTCACATTACTATTAGTTTTTTTATAGGTTGGCTGTACGTATTTTACTGTTGTATGATATTCTTTCCACCGAAATTTTTAAAAAAATCAAATGTCATTATTGTTTTATTTTCAAGCAAACACAGTAATATTAAAAATAAATCACTTTCGTAAATCAGGCTGCTAAGGGTTAAAAGTAAATTAGTAGTTTATAAGAATTCTTACTGACCGAAACAGAAATTTTAATATATATTTTAAAGTTTATTATTAATAAAACAAGAAAATGAGCGGAATCAAGAAAACTCATCGTCGTGCTTATTTATATTAAACGTAGATCGAATTTCTATTTTATTATGAATTCAAGAATTTGATGAAGAGTTTTTTTTTTTTAAATTTAAAATGTGGTGTATTAAAACACCACATTTTAAATTTAAAAAAATTCATTACATTAAAAAAGATCATTAAAGATCGTATATTTTATTTTAAAAAAGTTAAAGAATGGCATTTTATTTTTCTGAAACCCTTAGCACTTTACTGTTTTAGCTAAAAGAAATGCATTTAAATTTCTGTTTGTGATTCATAACAATGATTAGTTTAATTCGTGGTTACCATGGTGACATGGTTTCAACATGGGTGAAATAACAAAAGTGTAGATTTAAAAACATGCAGTATTAAACCAATATTTATTAGAATAAAAAAGAATATAGTAGATCAGGAATGTGACTTTTGATTGTAATCGTTGCTACTTTATTTCATTTATTTTGTTAGTAATCAATGTAGATTTAATATTCTATGTATTAATATATTTGCACGAATTATTATTATCTTTGTTTAGAATAGGAGCTCTTGAAATTTTCATAAACAGGAACACTATTTTAATCAAAACACGTTAATGTTATCTTATACTTTTTTCATTCATACTACTCATAAAAATTTTGGCAAATTTTTATTAATATTTTTGTTGTATTTTTTATTTGAATAATTATGGATAAATGTAACTCTGTTTCTCTTTTGTTGTACCTTCAATATTATACTATAAACAAAAAATGTTAGTCTTTGTTAACAAAACATATAGTAATTACTGTTTCATAGAGATTTTAAAATAGTAAATAACCTAAGAGTTGAAAATCATCTTATCGCTGCATATCTCTTAGATTGAAACAAAATTTGTTATTTTGCTTTGAATATGAAAAAGCACTTCATTATTGAACATTCTGTTACGATTCAAAATAAATTCTGATAAACATGAATTCTGGATCTGATAAGCATACATTTTAACATAATCACTGGAAGTTTTTTTTTTTAATTCTTAGTTTAAAAATTACCTGGTTTTTTATTTATGTCGGCACCGTCAAAACTGTCAAAATGACCGATTTCAGGTCGCTTGCTTAACAATTATAGCAATTACAGGAAACTTTCTTGTCGGGATGTTGATTCTTATTGCGATAAAAAGATGATTATTTACGTTTATTTATATCTTTTCTGCGAAAAATAAGACGGTAATAATTCATTGTTATAAAAATATATCGTACGTATCTAAACTTTATACTTGCGCGTTGAATTTAAATGTTGTTTAAGTTTTGACGCTGTATTTCTTCAGATTGTGGTCATTGATGATTTTTTTTTCTTTTCCATCTGAAATCAGTCATAGTAGAAAATTACTCTAATGATGCGAAGAAGAAAAAAATGCATGACCGTTCTAAATTTATTTATCATGCACGAATGCTTGCGTGCGAGTGTTGACAGTTTTGCGTGATTTATTCCTTTTTAATTACAACTGATTAAAAAAATGATGTTTGGAAGGTGGTTGTTTACCCGTTCTAATTGTATTTATTCGCCTTTCTGGTTTCTGTTTTAAAATTTATCAATAGATTCTGACTCATTGTCACTTAATTGACCTGAATGTAGGATAATACGATTCTTTAGGTAGATTTTTTAATGAAATGTTATCCATTTTCATGGCGCGACCTCGTGAAATTTTTTGCAAATCTTCATCGATTATGATCTCTAAAACTCCGAGCCGAAATTGACGAACACTTGAGAAAGGGTAAAAATAAAAAAAATGGATTGGATTAAATTGACCTAAGGTCCACCTTGTTTCCGCGTAAGGTAGTATACAGAAAAAAAAATACGCAAGGGGGGGGAGATTAAAATGAAATCTGCTATGAATATTTCAATATATCATGTCAGACCATCATTTCTTGAATGGCCAAGTACCACGTGCTCGAGCGAGTTAAATTATATTTTTATTCATTTTAATGGTTTCATTGAATTAGTCACTTTAGAATTGCAAACGATCCGAAGAAACTTTGTCTCGCATTTATTGTTAAAAAAGCCCATCCCATTTCTTATTTATTCCCTTTCATATAACCACGCGCTCAAAATGGCATTTTTCTAGGTTTTATTGGCTGCAGTCATTAACTTATTTATTTTAATCAGAGCTTCTGTAAATGCAATGGCGATGCGTAATTAAAAGCACTTTTTGAGATGCTCGTGCAGATAATAAAATTTTTATTTTTTGCCTAAGGATTTTTGTTGGCGCCAAAAACCTCATCCCAAATTCTACATCATGCTCTGACATGATAACAAGTCTGAATTGAAAGACCAAATAGATATTGTAGTCCCAAAATAACTCCAATTGTTAAAGAATTATTTTGAAAAGAGATGACTATGCATTGAAGGAGTGACCGATAATGTCGTGAAAAAGACGCAAAAATTGAATGCATCTGGTGATCAAAAATTATACATAGAATATTAGTTAGAAAAAAAATTAAATAGAATATTTCGGAAATTATATCAGAACATGGAAAATTTCCTGAATACTTCTATAGATTCGGATGGATTAGACAACAGATGTATGTGTGGGGGAAAAGGTATATACAGCCGTGGATCATGGTTCAGCATTACATAACAGAATGTGTCCAACTCAATGAAATTAGAGGAAAACTTATTAAAGATATTGATAATTTTATTATAATGGATAATGGAAATATTACAATACCCTGAAAGTTTAAAAGCATTTAAATAAAAGAACGGGAAAGATTTTTAGCCTTTTACCAACAGTCTGAAGATTCTTTGCACTTTAGTTGGAGATTGTCTATTTATGCGAAAGCAAGATAATAAACATAACAATCAGTCACAGTAAAGTGGCGTTCCAACGACTCGTCGAATCTTTAACCGAACCACGCGTTCCCCCGTTTTACATCTCTTGCGGTTTCTTGAAGCTTTGATGTCTGTGGACACTTCCGAAGTTTACCCGCAAATTGTCGGTAAAATGTACAGGCTTCAAAGGACCCCAAGAAACCGAAAGAGAGGTAAAACGGGGGAACGCGTGGCCCGTCTGAAGATACGCAGGTCGTTGGAACGGCTTAATCTCCGTTCAAGCTTAGTTCTCTGATAACGGGATGATTAGCTGTAATTAAAAATAAATAAATAAAAACGTTCCAAATTGTCTTCTTTCAAAAGGTTTCAATTTTAAAAGCGAGAAATATGTTATGGAGAGGTTGAAACTCAAGATCGAGTTCGCTGTAGGGTCATCCAACTCAAAGGGGGGATGGAGAGTGGTTGGAAACAGTTTCCTTGTCCACTCTCCACTCCCGTTCGATTGAGGATACGAAAATAATCCAACTCAAGCAAAATGTTTCCTTATCGTAACGAATAAATTTTGTGTTGAAAGCTTCTGAATATCTGGAATACTTTAGAGGATAAGGGACGAAAAGTGATTTCCACGCTCCCCTGTTTCGATTATTCTTTAAACTTACACTTGTGACATCTTGCCGGGAAACCTAATAACTTGCATTATATCCCAGCTCTTTCATTCTCTTACCTGCAACTTATTGTAAAAGAAATTGGTGGGAAATATTGGTATAGAGGAAAAGGATAATCTTTCTATTTTCGGACTTAAGAAATCTGTCTTCCGTTTCCGGTTTGTCAACAGAATATATATACAACTTCCTTTTTCCTCTTTTTAATCTACAGGAGGTAATTTTTTTATTGTGATCATTTTCGAACCTACTTAAAGACAAATTGAAATTCAATCTTAAAATGCCTCCTAAATAAATTCGACTAAAATAATTTTTTTAATTCCATAAATCGCGACATGTTTTATCTATTTTATTCTTTTTAAAAAAGGTAATATAATAGTTTATTGATCGAGTAATCTAAAGAATTGCAGAAGTTCGCAAACTGAAATTAGCTTTATTCTAAGAGGCTCAAAATTTCGATTTACGATACATTTACAATACGATACGTTATATTTATTTTAGATTTCTGTTCAATTTATGAAAATTGCGCCCTCGTGCCGATTTAAATTGAAATAAAGTATAGTTTAATTGTTAGGACATTATTCTAATAATTCTAGTTAACTATGTTTTACTAGTTTTGTATTGTGTTTTTTAAAGTATCTAAAAAATCTTACGTTATAACATAAAAAATATCAGTTTTTTAATTAAATACTATTTAAAAAGTGTCCTTAGTTTTTTTTATTATTATTTGAGAACTTGATGTCGTTTTGGCTAGGAGGTTTGGATGTCTTCAAAATTTACGGGAAAAGATATTGTCACCTGCTTTTATCGGTATTGCATCATTATTATGCATGCTTCTTTGACAGCGGATGCACTTTTAACAGGTTGAAGAAGAACTATGACATCATAGCTGTTATTTCATCTCAATATCGGTCGTGCTTCAAAACTTTGTTTGCTGCTAGAAAAATTTAGAATGAAAGTTTTATTTATATTCCTTCCCTCCCCCTGAACTCTTGTATTTCAAACACCTCTTTTTCCTTTATATATATATATATATATATATATATATATATATATATATATAGAGAGAGAGAGAGAGAGAGAGAGAGAGAGATACATACTCCATATGTATATATTATGGAGGTATAGATAAATCTCGTGATTGTTTCAAACTGGTTCATGACTTATATTAATTAAGACAAATAATGACTTAAAAATAATAATGTTCTCTCTGATAGCTTAAAATTTATTATCGAAGATTTCTTTTTCTTTTTTTTCTCTCGTTATTTTGTTTAAAATTGCTTTTAAATTCTTATCCTGGGTTCTTTAATTTATACTAAATATTGAAACTAGTTTTTCCAAAAGAGGACCCATAATCAAATATTTCGCCAGTTTATCAGAATTTGCTACTTATAACTGCTTGTATAGGGAACTAAAATCGAAATACAAAAAGTATTTGGTGTAAGAGGTTAGAGATGGGGGAAATGGTGCCCTCTAGATTTGCTTTAGAAGCCCTAAGGAAATTAATCCGACCTTGGCTGCTTGGTAAGGGAATTTTTGACTTTTCGGTTGCGTAAATTGTTAAGATTCCTATTGTCCAAATTATACTTCTACTTATATTAATTCAAATTTTAAAAAATTATTTTAATTTGAGCCACAAAAACCATTCCTGATTCTTCTGCGTTGTGAACTAAAACTTTGTTTTTTAAACTTAGATAAAATCATCATTTGTCATGACTTGTCAATGTTTATGGTATACAGTAAAAATCAGTAACTTTAAAACTGAACTGGGTTTAATTTGATCAAATGGTAAAACCCGATCATTTTCAAGAAAGTAAAAATATGCGGGTGATTAATTTTGTGAATAATGTCTTTTAAAGTTACACCGGAAGACCGAAAGCAAAGGATCGTTGCGAAATAAATTGTGAGCAGTCAGTTTGAATGTGTTGAATTAACAATTGGCCTTGGCATTCTATACATTAAAGAAAGATTCTCCTAATTAAAAATGCCACCCCCCAATAACTAAGAATATTTCTTTTAAGAAGTGTACGTACATCAAATTATTCTCGTGACCCGATTTCGGGAAAGTTTTTATTTATCTCCGTCGATTTTCTTTAACATTTGTATAATCTTCTTAACATTTGTATAATTATTACTAAATTAACTTTAAATTTCTTCCGGTAAAGGTGAAAATTTAGAAAGCGTTCATAGATAGATGATTCAGTTTTAAGAAGTTGAAAACGATGAGTGGGGCTAGATTTCCATTTCCATATAATTTTTAATTAATAATGATAGAAACGTTGTTCGAATTAGACAAATGATTGATTCATAATAAAATATATGTTTGACAATTTTTATAAATTATAATAGCCCCATTCCTTGATAAGAGCATCGCAATATACCGTTAAATATGTTGTTGATATATATGCTAGCTACTTAATACAGTCTCGGTTTTTAGAACTTATTCTACAGTAGATCCTTCGTATATGAATTTGCTTGAAACCTACATGTCTTTTGTATGATTCGCAATGAATTCCATGATTCTAGCTGTCGAAAAATATGGAGACTAATGATTTCAAGTTGTTTAATATTATTTCAAAATTTAGGAATTTTTCCCTTTTAAACGTTTATTTTATTCTACTTTATCGCTTGTGTAACTAGCGAAGGTTTTCAATTATCCGAGTATTTAAGTTTTTGGCATCACTTTGAAAAAATTTTGATTTTAATTTTTTTAACATTTAATTTATTTCAAATAAAGATAAATGTGTTTTCTTTTTAATAATAATGAAGTTACGAAAATTTTACTTTTTAAATATAAAACTCAGCAAAAATGGATTTTTTAAGAAAGAAAAATGGTTAATAACCTAGTACCATGTGACTTTAAAAAAAGTCTTCATAATGTCTGATGACTGCAAAATTTTAAATTTGAAAATAAGAATCAAAAGGGAAAATAAAAATTATTGTATAAACTTAATATGAGAAGTAAGCTGTAATAATCACACATTTTTCGTTTTCTCAACTTTACAATAATATTCACAGTTTTAATTTGAAATAAGAGGGGCCACAGTTTTCTTAGACATCTTAATGCTATTCTTCAGTTTTTAAAAAATATATGAATTCGCCATTTTAGTTTTTTACAAATCAAATATTTTTTTTTAATTCATTGCATTGAAATTTTTAAACGTCATCATATTTCAAAATATTTTTCACTCTGCTTTATTTCTTTTGCATTTTATCACTTATGACAAATAAATAAGTGGCCTGGTGATAAGATCTAAGCCTCAAAACTAAAGGGTATCATATTCGGAACCAGATTCCACCGAAGGCCCGTCGTGTAAACATATATGTTTCATGTTAAATCCGTCGGAGCCAAAAGTCCTCGTAGGGGGTGGAAGTTTGGTGACGGTATGCCAGTTCCGGTGTCGTCCTTGTCATCTGACCTCTGTTCAGTTTTACCGTCTCAAAATAGCCCTAGTGTTGCTTTAAAACGAGATGTTAATGTAACCAAACCAAACAATGACTAATAAATTTCCTTAAGTTTTTACATTAACAACTTTTAATGTTTTTTCTTTTCAATTTTTTAACTTGATATGCATTGATACATTTTTCACTTTGCATAACTAACGTCCATATGTGGTAATACGACCTTTTTAGATATTTCTTGTTCAAATTTTGTTCAGTTTTTGTCATTTGAATTATTTTATAATTGAAAAATAAACATTTCTAGACTCTATTCTAATAAATTAAATATAATTACAGCTTCTGCTAAAAAAAATCTTAATTGCAGTTATAATTTATTTATGATTAAACATATTTATATATGTGTTGCGTTTTCATAATAAAAATGGGAGTTATAGAACATATATCGTAAAAACAAGTTAAACAAAGATTCAAAATATGAAGGTCTGTGTTATATCTTTCTATAATTGTCATAAATATGCAAATACAATAACTTTTTAATTTAGTGGTGTATTAAATATTTTGAGAAATCTATTGTTTAATAAATATTTCTTTCACCTTGTTTTATTTATAATATAAACCAAATTTTAAATTTTCTTATATAGGTTTCAATTATCGATATTATTGTTTAACCATATTTTTTATATCTGGGTTGTTCTATTTCCTAGCTTCAATTGAAATGATTGCATAGAATAGGCTGTGTTTCATCCCTTAGTGAAATATGTCTGTTAAAATTGTCTCATAGTAAACAAATAATTCTAAATTTGTGGCTTGTTTAATTCATTCCCCATATCATTCTTACTTAAGAAAAGGCTTAGAGATTTTTATCAGAACCAGTAAAGAAATTCTCTGAAATTTTCTTTTTCTATCTAAAGCTGTCGTTTATTTTTTTTTAAAAAAAATTTATTAATTTGCTTCAATTTGCTAAATTCAGTAAATGAAGTTATTGCAGTCATTTCTGAAGAGAATCCTTGTGTTTAAAAATATAAATCCTTTGTGTAGTCTATAGAACTTTTCAAGCATATTTGTGTGCAAAAGAAATGTGTGGATATATTTAAATATGATTTATTTGTTTAAAAAAACCTTTCATATTGACATACGTTGTTTGCAATTGAGTTTCTTTTACTTCAAAATATTTATATTTGAATGATTTATTTCCTAATTAATGATGGCTTTAATCAATTTGAGCACAACTAGAACTTGTTGGAATTCGAGGGAAATAACTATTAACTATAAAGTAAGTCATTCGAATATGTGTACTTTGAAGTCAAATTCATTGAAATGTCGATAGCGTTTATCAATATAAAAGGTTAGTGTATTTCAAAAGTTTATTTTTGAGCCACATTAGATCATTCTACGTGCAATGACCTATGTTCTACAGCGAAAGCACTAAGAAATTTGCATACAAACTCCTTTATTTTAAACTAATTACTCAAAACTATTAGTACAATTCATTTTTCACGCATTCTGCAATGACATATGCTATTAGTTAACGACACCTTTTAGTTTTATTTCATCTTTTATATTTATTATTTGTAGTTAGCAATATTTTACAGAGCGAAAATTTTCAAATATTTAGAATTGATTTATAGTTACTATCGTCTCGTTAAAGTAATTAGTCGCACTTGGATCGTGAGACATCTTTTTCTAATAAAAAGAAAATAAGACATCCCGAAAAGTTGTAATGAATATTTTTACATCTGTTTTCGCATTCATTTATCATCGAACCATTACTTAGTTATGAGTATTAGTTGAACCGTTACTTATTAGATGAACTATTACCTAGTGATGAATATTTCATCTCGTTAATGTTATTTGTTTTAATCCTCACTTTTCTTCATCTTTCGTGTGGTATTTACCAACTGAAAAACGTTTTGAAAATATATTTATAAATATTTTAATGTGGTCTTGTCAAAATTAAATTACAGTGCCATCCTTATGATCAGCTTTGAATTATGCCACTCGTAACTTGCTTTGAATATTTAAAAGCAATTTTTTATTATTTGCTTTGCTTAATTTTAAGCGCTGCTATATCATTTAGGGGTGCTGTTTATTTGAAATGCATATCAATAATTGATCTTTTCTAAGCAACTTTTTCTTCCGTTGCCATCGCCTTTCTCAATTTATTAGTATATATTTTTTTCTTTTACTTTCTTGTATACGTAATCTTCACGTTTAAAACCTCTCTGAATTCGAAAAACGCATTTTTAAGATGTCTTGTCTGTCTGCGGCAAAGATAACTCAAAAACGCTTTGATCTAATTAGTTGAAATTTGGAACATTGTCTTTGCACCGGATTTTCAGACTCCTATCAAATTTTGAATAAAATCTTTTCAAAGGAAATCCGGCTGTTCGAATGTTAATAATTACAAAAAGATGAGAGATAAATAAAATTCAGTACACAGATTTAACATTTATAAGGTAGACACCTGTCAAATTTTCAAACAAATCCAACTAGAGATTGACTGTCTGTCGGTCTGTACTTTCAGAAACATGTAAATGCGATAATACGAAATCGCAATGGCTTAAATATATCTATTTTGGTAAATATTTTGTAACTACAAGTGCATTTTTGTATCAAAGTGAGAAAAGACCTGTCTGGAACTCAAATTCAATTTTTGAATACTTTTAAAACATGACAGGGATTAATCGCCAAATAACTCGCCAAGGAGAACACGATAGATTCTGTGAAAATGCTAAATTCGCACCAAATATTAATATTTCCTAACTATTGTACACCAAATAATACGTTCTCTAGTATGACAAGTTTATTAGAGAGTATGTCGCACTAGTTTCATTAGCCAGATAACATCTAAAATACGCAAGTATGCTTTTGCATTGTGGTTATGTTACTCGGCTTCAGGCCCTAGAGTCGCGGCTTAGTACCTTGATCTTCACTTGCCACATTGGCATTTTTCCCTCCGACATTTATTTTGAATCAATCTTAGCACCTGTCGCCAACGCCACAAGTAGAATGTAGTTGGGTTGAGAAATTTGAGTTCTTGTTGTCAACGCTACAGGTAGCCCCCCCCCACACCAGCGATAGCATGATTTTTACTGTACTTAAGTTTAAATTTCATCTTCGCCCATTGCGAGGCACGTACCTCTGTTCATCAGCTTGCGCTCTAAATCCTCCTGCTGGTGTTTTTGATTATGTTTTTGACTAAAAATGCTTCTGACTGACTGGATGAAGTATCATTACTCACAAGAGCTGAGCTCAATGTGAGAAAGTTTTGGGGAGACTTTTCCCGCTGGTTTTCAA
>JAOUZG010037308.1:3544681-3569031 GCA_026289955.1 Argiope argentata
ATCGGCGAATGATAATTTTTCTGCATTTCGACAGTTTAATATACTATATATGAGCCCATATATGGTTAAATAAAAAAATGAATTATAAAACTTTTTCATTTTTTTCTTTTAATATGTCTTATTGATAATTAAATAAAGCTATTTCCACCGTGAAACAATTTTTTTTTCAACGCTTTATTAATTCATGCAGTAAAGGGTTAATAATAGTTGAAATTTCGTCTAATTTAAAGAAAGAGGTATTTTTTCTTTGATATCATTAAAAATCTATTTAGAAAACTTTTCAAGGGCCCAGTAGTTGTATGAGTCGCTAAGGAGTCCAAGTAATTTAGTCTTTTTATTTATCATTTATTTTATACATTTTTAACAAACTAATCTTCTTTTTTATTGATGGATTTAGTTGATGTTTCATTTTTTTCCTTGGTTAGCATGAAAATAATTATTATACATCAGTTAATAGCAATTAATGCACTAGGCACGTTAATTCCCACAATTTCCACTTTCTGGACTGGCAGCAAGCAACTTAAATTGGAGTAATCCACTCTAATTGCGGTCCTCATAGCTAATTTCTAAATCGATGGAGAAAAGTAATTCTTCAGTTTGAAAAAATACTAAATGAAGGAAAGAAATATATTTTATAATGTAGTGATAAATGAGTCAATAATTGTAATTGATAAAATAATTTTAAAAAATTGCAAGTTTCATACAATCCACTAGACCTACTAGCCATAATTAATGAAATATTTTTGATACATTAGCATTTTAATTTTAAAAAATGTACTTTTCTGTTATGAAGCTTTTAATTTCATTACTTTAAGCAAACCAACGGCTAAAAATTCCCGCAGTTCTTTGAAAAGAATAGATTTTGGAAACGACTTCTGTCAAATTTTTGATAATACCCTGCAAAAGTAATCATAAAGCCGTTTTTTAATTAATGAGGGAACTGAAATGCAGAAGCAGTCATCTATTAAGGACCTCTCCAAGAACTTAAAACTGTGCATGTTGATTCTTATTTTAGGATTACCTATGTAATCATGTAACAGTGAAAAATAAAATCAGTTTGAATTGATTTTGTTAAGAATTAGAGACTACGATTTACATTAATTTTTTTTGGTTTATGTTTCTTTCATTTAAGTTAAGCATTACAGAATTCAAGCAAACCTTTTATTTTAGCTTAAAACGTTACCGGCATTGGCTTCTGTGATTCATCGGGCCGTAACCGCGTCCACATTCTACGTGGCTTGAGAAAAATAGAGGGCTTAATACTCAATAAGGAATGAAAAAATGCTTATTAAAGAGGGATGGTTTTTGGAATAAAAACTTTGTTTCCTGGTATTGGTAGGCAAAGAAAGGAGTTCATAGAACTCCAGTTTGTCTGTCCTTTTTTTTATTCGGTTAGACCTTACACCACATTAGGTTGGCCAGGAATTTGTCGACTTTGACGACAAAATGGATACTACTAGAAAGTTCAAGAATTTTCCCGATCCATCTAATAGAAACCGAGATGTGCCCTAATTGGTCTAGAAGATTCTCGACCCTGCCCCCAGGAGCTATAAAAGGTGGTAGACTCAAACTGATGATTGGATTTGAATGGAGCTGGGGTAGAAAACAAGTAACGAGTTTTCGAGAGGATAGCGAAGCAACGGCAGTGTGCCTAGTCCTTGTATATTCTAGAAGAAGCGAAGTATAGAGCGTGGAGTAGCCAGTGTGGGATAGTGAATTGGCCGCTAAAGCTAAGAGACAGTGATAAATTCAGCCGTCTAGAAAGCCCGCTTAACGAAGCTACGAGAACCCATCTCCTGTTAGATTCTGTCTGTGTTTTGATAGCTGTGGACAATTACTATTAATGGGCTTCTGTCTGCTGTAGTATGCTACTGTGTGGTGTCCTGTATTCTTCTCGGCTGTTCGTGTCTGTCCTCCTTTGTGTATTCGTCGTCTTTGTGTTGGTGTCTGTGTGTAAATAAGCGCCATTGTTGTTCTTTTACTGAGGCCTACTCATTGTGACATCATACCATACGCCTCTACATAAAAATCGAGCCCGCCGTAGAGAAATTTTACTTTCCTAATTATATATATATATATATAGTGTTGTAGTTTTTTTTTTTTTTTTTTTTTGAATTCTTACATTTAATTGTTGGCTATACGATCAACCTTGTAAAATGTGTAGCAAGCAATTCTAGAGACTCGTAGTCTTTTGATTGATTAAAGTTATTTCTCTCTGACATTCGTAGGGCTCCTTACCCTATTTATTAAGTGTGTTCCATTTATTTTCCGGTTTCTAGTACGTGAAAAGTTTCTCCAAACACTTTATAGTACACTTTTAAAAATATTCCGAATTGTACTTTTTACAACACTTATTGTGATAAATTTCGGAAGAAAATTGTAGCTTTCTTTAATACCATGATGTTTTCGCTGAAAAATGTAATGCTAGTCTAAAATAATCGACCTGTAATTCTTCTATACTCATTCAAATTTAAAATATATTTGGAGCCAATAAAGGGAGGCTGATTCATTAGAAAAAATTGCTCTTAACTATTTTTATCGACTCAGTTGTCTTCTGAATAAAAAATAAATATATTAATTAAAGTGGAATGGAATGTTGGATTTCCCTAAGGGTTTTTTTTCTGAAATTCCATGCATAAAAAAGCGTTTACATTAAGTCATTATTGTCACGCCAGTGAGATCACGCATGCGCTGAAAGAGAAAAAGACGGAACAACATGTTGAATTATCCCATCAAGATAAGTATTTGTCATTGTCTAGACAACGGTTTTCTCTTTTTTACCACACGCACGTTTTTACTGGCGTTACCGCTTAGTTTTAAAGAAAACGTGTCTATTCTCTAATTAATTGAATTAATTATTTATACAAGTATTAGCAAAGAATAAACTAACACAAGTCACATGCAATTTCAGATTTTTCTGGTAAAAGAGCCATTGTTTTAACTGCGCTGTGCTAATTTAGAGTTTAAATCATATTAATGTCAAAAAATAAAAAATTAAATAATGTTCAAGAGTTCTTAAAAAATTAAATAAGGTTTAAATGAATGGATAAAATTTGACAGCCTTTAAAATTGAAAAAATTTTGTGCATGCGGTGTCTTTCCAAGTGAGAAAGGTAATTGATTGTTCGAGTTTTGAAAAAAAAATGCAAACGTTGGACATTGAAATTCGGGCATTCTAATAATATATGTTTGACAGACATTTTGCTGTCACATTGAGAACATAGATGTGGTTGTTTACCTAGCAAATGAAGATGAGTAATTCTGCTATACCCAATGTATAACGTTATGTCTGGTATACCCAATGCGTAATGACTTTCCAAGTAAGAAAGGTAATGGATTGTTCGAGTTCTGAAAAAAAAATGCAACCGTTGGACATTGAAATTCGGGCATTCTGATAGTATATGTTTAGCAGACATTTTGCTGTCACATTGAGAACATAGATGTGGTTGTTTACCTAGCAAATGAAGATGGGTAATTCTGGTATACCCAATGCGTAACGTCATATCTGGTATACCCAATGCGTAATGTCTTTCCAAGTAAGAAAGGTAATGGATTGTTCAAATTTTGAAAAAATGCAACCGTTGGACATTGAAATTCGGGCATTCTGATAGTATATGTTTAGCAGACATTTTACTGTCACATTGAGAACATAGATGTGGTTGTTTACCTAGCAAATGAAGATGGTAATTTCGGTATGCCCAATGCGCAAACGTGTTAACATTGTCTCAGTTTTTCGATTCGGTAATGAGGTCCGCAGTTGCACCTGAGATTTCATTTCAAACAGTTTATTGTTGGTTTCAAAGTCCCACTGATCCTGCCTTTTTGGAATAAAGAAGCATTTTAGTGTGCTTTAAGTCACTCACAAGAATAGATATATTCTCTGGAATATTTGCCAGCCTCCTCATTACCCAGAATTCCCACATGAGAGGTTATCCAACAGAATAAAGTACTGAAATCACATGAAGTCTGTTTATTAAAATATATCTGGAATTTTTAAAATCAAAGAAGGGCTTTGAGGATGAAGATAAAATGATTTTAATGATTGTGATTTTAATGATTAAACACTCAGAGTGTCGGTATAAATAATAATAAAAAAATTCTAGTCTGTCAGAAATGTCTTCGAAACAACACTTATTTCTGCCGTAAAAACTGAACAAAAGAAATATATCTGAAAGAAGTATAAAACAAGTATATGTTGTCAGACAACAGCAAAAGAGACATACAATTTTAGGACTCAACGGTTTTGGCTTCTCATTAAAGATGCAAATATCATTTCTTAAGTCTGCGGGGATTTTTTTTTTTTTTTGAAATTTTCTTTAGAAATGCATTAAATTCTGATACATTTATCATTCGCGATTGCATTTAATTATTTCTTGAAATGCTCTCAGTTCCGTGTCAGAGGGCGAATTTTTGAATTAATTTTTAGCCTCTAAAATGAAATAACTTTTCATTTTTTGCCCTTGAAATGTATCCCTTTCCTTCATTGGCCTAGATTTCATTATTCTAGCTTGCTACATTGTGGGTGTATGTATCCCTGTCCTTGAGATGCTTTCAGCAACTAGGTGGACTCTTTAATTAGACCAGCGCCATTTCTTCTTTCTGTACTTTCGTTCCATTATATCCCCTGTGGGAGTGTTACGTGACGAGTCTTGTCATGATGCCTTTTCATGCCCATTTGGCGCAAGAAAATCGTTCCATCGTGTAAAATTCGACGTTTCATCTGATAAGAAAAATAGTACCTCATAATAAACATGCATCCTTTTTCCTTCTACAATAAGTAGGTTTCCAAGCGGAACAGCTTTCTAACACAAATGCACTCTGCTGTAACATTGTTTAACATTTGGAGTTTACAGATGCGCTTTTGCGATTAAATGACTCATGTAAAAGAGTTTTTATCTGATTTTGAAAAGATTAAAATGAAATCTGCTATGCATATTTCAATGTGCTCATGTCAGAACATCATTTCTTGCACGGCCAGGCACCACGTGCTCGTGCAAGTTAAATTATATTTTTACTCATTTTAATCGTTTCATGGAATGAGGTAATAGTATTGCAAACGATCATAAAAAAACGTTGTCTCGCATTGATTGTTCAAAAAATATATATAACAATTCCTATTTATTTCATTTCGATCTCAAAATGACATTTTTTCTAGGTTTTATTTGCTGTAGTCATTAACTTATTTTTAAAAAAATCAGAGCTTTTGTAAATGCGATGGCAACGCGTTATTAAAAGCTTATTTTTTGAGATGCTCGTGCAGATAATATTTTTTTTTCGCCTACGGATTTTTGTTGACGCCAAAACCCTCATCCCAAAAACAACAACATCTTCTGACATGATAATAAAATTTACGAAAGTATAAGACGCGATTTTCGATGATAGAAACTCACATTTTTAATCATAATATTGTAAGTGTGCTAACTTGTATATCGTAAAAGAGTTTGTCCTCTGTTGAATTATTTAAATATCATTTAATGGGTTTTGTTGTGAGAGTCAATAAGTTTCTTTCCTATTTCTATTATAAAAAGAATGCACGGTGTTTACTGTTTAAGAAATTATTTATTTTGTTATATGAGAACCCTTTTGCCCTATTGCCTTCTTCCATCTCTCGGGAAGCCTCATTATGCCTTCTTTCCAAAACTGTTGTGTTTTGGACAAAAAACAATCCTCGCGTTGTTCTTTTATTTCGCTGATGGATTTAAAGCACTTATCGCGAAGAGAAATGTTTAAGGAGAGAAAGAAGTAGTAATCAAATGGAGCTAGATCTGGAAAGTATGCACGATGCGGTAAAACATCCCAATCAAACTACTAGAACTTCTCTATTACGACTAATGCAATATGTGTTCTCGTGTTGTCTGGATGAAAAACAGCACCTCGGCCGTTCATTCTAGCCTTTTTTTTTCTATGGCAGTTTTTAATTGATTTAGTCAAATGACTGAGTATGTCAAAAAAATTATTGTTTTATCTTGAGGAAATAGATCGTAGAAAATTACACCTTACCAATCCCACCAAATAAACAAAAGAACTTTATTGAGGTATAGTAGAGCTCTGGGAAGACTGAAACGGATAATATAGATAACTAAAAGTTAAATAATCCTGTATGCTTGCACAGGCAGAGATACGGCAGAGATAGATAAGAAGACCATTCACAGCACGGTGAAAAAGAAACTTTTACGACACCTAAACCCTTTATCTACTTACTGGATTATGCTGCTTTCAATTTTCCAAAATTTTAGCACCAGTAGTTAAGCTTCCTTGCAGAATAATCCCAGAGAACCTAAGATTAAAAATTTAATTAATAGAAATATCTTAATTAATTTAATCATTAATTAAATATTTCTAATTTCTGTTTTTAGCATATATTAACTTGTTATTTGGGTAACATTCTCCGGGTGTTTTAGAATATCATCGGCAAAAATAATCATATTACGAAAATATAATCCAGATTTAAATGGTACTTATAAGTACCGTCATTAGATAAAGGGTTAATATTTGAATAGGTCAGAGTATAGTTGATCTATTCGAATAATAAATGATAAAAAAAAAGTACATTTTTGATGTAGAAACCGTAAGAATTTCCATATTTGGCCTCATTTGTCACATTGAAAAAAGAACATTTTTTTTAAGTATCCTTTTATTCTTTAGAATTTGCCATTCAAATAACAAATTTCCTCATATGTATTAGGCCTATCTCATTGCTATTTTGAAATTGTTTATAATAGGCGTTCTCTCTAGTCGAGTACCAATTTATAAATCATTTATATAGGTATATGCTTTTATTTAAAAAAATATCCTTAAATAGCTCGATTTTTTTCCTTATCATATCAATCAACGATTGCATCGAAGAAACGTTGTATCTATGTTGGCATACTTTCAATCTTTCAGCCATTTAAATAACCTATAATCGCTGTTAATAGCGCTATTAATTATTATACAATCTAAAATAGTAATATTAATTCTCATGTCGTCTAAAATAGTGATAATAAATATTCATAACTTGGTCAATTTAGTCGCAGAAGAGTGAATTTTTTAATGTTTCAAAAACATTTAACTAAATAGACCTGGAGAAGTGAATAAAAATTGTAGATTCAATTTTTTAGCAGCATATTTATTAAATGAAACAATATAAAATAAGTTCATTGCGTTTTTAGAAAAAATTTCTGATTAGATATAATATTAATATTTAATGATTCATAAATTAACTGTTAGTTAGCGCAGCTTGTATGTAGATTTGTTTGACTTAATATAATTTTAGAGCTAAAAAAATGGTTCAAAAAGCCATCAAGAAAAGCAAAAGAGAAAATTTATTTTCAAAGTTTCCTATTTACTTTTCTTTGAAGAATTAGCTTAATTTGTCCACTAAACATCATTGGGATAAGATACTTTTATTTGCATATCATAAAATATAAATTAAAGTTTTATTTCCTTATTATTTAACTTTTGATTTATAAAAGATTTGCTTAGGGGCATATAGACATAATTTTTAATAATTTTTCATCTGTGTTTACTTTTATTGTGGATTTTAATAACAATGTATGTTTTTGATGAGATCCCGTTTATCATGCTTAAGCTATAAAATATTAGAACTACTTTTGCATAGAAAATTACTTTCTTTAAAAAAAAAACTCAAACTTAACACTTACTCATTGCAAGAATATTGGATGGAGCTTCGGTCTTATTGTTGTACAATTCGAATTTATTATAGTTCTTTTTTAACTTCAAAACTGAGTTTTACCTTTTGCATGCTTCACCTCCCCTTTCCTCTTCCCCCTCCTCCCGGACTTACAACATTTAGCTTTCTTTTAAACTTAACAAAAAACACAGCCCCTTAATTATTCACTATTCTAATTTCGGTTTAAAGTGAGAACAAAATAATAAACTTATTTATACTAATTGCATCTGTAAGGAGTTTTGTTTAAAATCTTACTTTAACAGAAAACAATATGTAATTATGTTTACCTATAATAACTAACCATAATTTAGTTTGCTTTAGTTCTTTTGAAAATAAATTGTCGTGATTATCATAATAAATTCAGATTTTTGTTTTGTTTTCTGTTCAGTTATTAACGATTACTCTTTTGTAAGCAAAATTATTTATATTGAAACTTGTTTTGTCTTTTATTTCGAATTTAATTAATATTTCTCTCAACAATAATATTTTAATAAATGTTTACAAAATAAATAGACGCTATAATGTAGAGAAAAATCTCGGAAATATAATTTTCAAATGTTGGAAACATTCGTTTGAAATTTAATTTTTTGTGTGTTATTGTAGAGAAAATATTTTTTTTTAAATATGCTTAATTACGAAAGGAAAATAAAACAAATATTTTCTTAATTCTTTTTCAATGGTATAATAATCAAATCGTATCTATTTTTTTATTTGAGTACAAATATTAATAGATAATTTAGTCATCTTCTATGAATGCTGCTATAATTATTTTATGATTTGTTTTGTGTGTGTGTATGTTTTGCATTAGCTTAAAATTTGAAGATTTATCCTTTTCCATTATATGTGTTTTCTACAATATAGGGTTTTTTTGTATTTTTAATTGATTTTTAACAAATGTTTTGAGAGTATTTTACAACAACATATTTCATTGTTAAAGTGGAACTCGAATTACTCTATTTTTATTACAAATATTTTATCCTGATTCTTTTGCAATTTTGATCATCAATATATGAAGATTCGACTTATGCCGGCGTCCTGACTTATAGGTAGCTGAAATATAATCTTCCTCGTGATCTGGGCGTCCAGGGTTCGAGTTCCGGTTAGGGCATGGTTGTTTTGTGTAATATCTGTGAGGTGTATGAATGTGCCCCCTTGTAAAAAGGGGCTGTCCAAGTGATGAGTGTGTAGCTAAGTTGTACTCTTGGCCCTAGTTGGCTTTACTTCAAAATCAAGAGACGCTCATTCGGCTTAAAATCGCTGACGGCCGTCTGTGCGCTTGTCCATGGCAAGTGCCATTAGTAACAACAACAATTACAACAGATTCCATTTATTTTTTCACTTTCTTTAAGATTCAACAACAACAAGTTTCAATATATGACATGGCTTTTATAAAATGTTTGAAAATTTGTTACACTTATAGTTAAAGTTTAACTTTAAAACCAAACAATTGCAAAATAATAATAATTATTATTATTAAGAGTGCCCATCTGTATCCATCCTGTGAAAAGATTGAATATATATACAATAAGAAAATTTGACGATGCATAATACAGTGAATGTAATTGTATAAGGCTTCTAAAACAACCCGTTCTACACGTTTAACGAAATTTGAAATTTAAAGATATTTTGCAGAGAAAGCCTTTAAGATCAGGTTACACAAAATATTCCTGTGAAATTCTTAGCAATCATAAATCCAGTCGAATCAACTTGGGTGCCAAAGGAGGTTAATATTTGAAATATATATATAAATTGTTTTGTTGAACTTTATTTGATAGGAATCCACCGTTTTATTGTTGTTTTCGTGTTCCGCTTCACAACGGAAGAAAGAGTGCAGTAGCTTCTGAGAGTCTGGACCCCTGAGCACCCGAGGGCAAAAGTTTGGCTTCTAGCTCACACACGTCATAAACTCTTTTTACTGGGTGGTCTTCATCCTTGCATTTTCATTTATTCCTCCACAGATCGTAATTTAGATCTGGAACAGAGAACGATCATCTCTGACCTAGTACCCTCGGTAGTATTACTCTCGACGTGGAGGACTTTGTGAACACTACAGATTTAACGTGCTCCAGCCACTACACACTCGGGGAATCTTCGGTTAGTGGGTTCGAACTCGCAGCCCAAGGGATGCGAATCCAACGCCCTACCGAACAGAATATCTAGGCCTACTGTTTTGGGCCTTGATAAAATTGAATCTCGTTCTTTGAGATGGTGCTTTCCATCCATTCATAAATAGGTTAGAACTAAAGAAATATTTTGCTGTTGGAATGCAATTGTCGGAAGCATGAAATCATCGAACACTAAAATTAATTATTGATTTAGAAAATCTCATTATTGTATGTTTCTAGAGCTTTTGATAGATTAATAATCCTACATTTCTTTATAGGAACGTTATTCTGTATTACATGATATGATCGTTTAATCACAACCATCTGCATTATTTGCTTGTTGGGAGCTTTTTTTAATATCAGAAATACAAATCAGAAAATACATGTATCTGTTTATCCGTTTCTGTTTATCCATTTTCGCTAGAACACTAATTGAATTATGAATAATTGCAATAAGAAACTTGCATATGCTATTCTGAGTCCACCCTGGGATCAAATGCGTTATTTTCAATTTTCTGATTTAATCAAATTCGTTAGATATTTGATTAAATAACAAAAATTAATGTAATTTTTTTTTATTTGTTCTCAATTTTTTACCAAAATTTTTTAATTAGTTATTGCACGTAAACTGATTTATTTATCATTTTACAAAATAAACCATTGTGATTCTTAATCACATTACATCTCTACTGAATAGTTTCAAAGGAAATAAAAAAGAACGAAAGGGTTTAACCATTTACCGAGAGGTCAAACAAAATACAAAAAAAATCGAACGAAAATCAGCCAAAGGCTTTATTGGGAAAACAATTTAACTGAGTTTAAAGCGTTATAATTACTTGGGATTATTTTTATCCCCTGTGGCACCTAAATAAAATCTGCTTTTTATGCATAAACTTTAATTACAAAAAACATCGAAATGCTGTAAATGAATTATGAATAAATAATTTTAATTTTAGAAAAATAATTATGATTATATTAGTGTTTACGTTAATGCGCACAATGCTGCACATAAAATAGTTAATCCAAAATATATAACTCATAATGTTGATTCTAAATTTGGTGTGCTCATTATATTTGATTCGTTACCTAAAATGAAACCATTGTGAAAAGTTTAATCATAAAATTTAATCCGACAAAACTGTGTGATTAATTTATTATGCATATTTTTACGTTAAAAAAATGTGTTCTTACTAATCGAATAACATTTCATAGTTTCTATCCATAACACTGTTTTTTATTGTTAAATTGTAATTTTCGTTATTCGCATTAATGAAGAGGTACTATAAAATGTTCATAAATATTTATCAAAAAGTTTTATAACTCAAAACAGATATGATCTTTTTTTTAATACTACACGTTTACTTCAATTATTAAGTTTTTGCAAAACCTTGATTTTTATCAGCTATTATATTATCCAAGATATCAGCTATGCATTTTTTAAATCAGTTTATATCCCTTCACTCGGAGTGTGGGAATTTGTCGGCTTTTAGCCGATTCAGCAATTTTACAAAGCTTCTGTTGAATTAAGTAACTAGAACAAGTGGGATGGATCATGAGATAAAAGAATATTTTTAGAATGAAGTTGCTATGGATAAATTAAGATAAAGCTTTGGAAATTAATTAAGGTTTAATTTAATTTTAAAATATCATTACTGACTATTTATTATTTATAATAGTTAATAATTCAATTCTCGTAGGCATTTGTATATTAATTTATCGATCGTAAATCAATATGTGATTAGAATTATTAAATTTAAAATTAGCAATTGCACAGAATCAATCCTCAAAGCAGAACTCTCTAAAACGTTAAACGTTCAATAAGTGTCGCCTTGTTTTAATATTTATTTTTATACTCTCCGTCTTACATCCTGAATAAATGAATCTACTGAAATAAATGTTCAGCACGCTTATCCTCGCGAAGATACATGCATGTACATACATTTTTCATGTTGCATTAGAAATGGAAATGTATGCTGAATTTAGTATTTGAAAGACAGCGTGTTCCTTGGTAAATTCGCCTGTGATATTTGCTGCTGTGTTGACAGCCTGATAATTTCGCTGTCATGATGTCTGAAAATAAAGTGAATTGTGATGACAGAGATAAGTTGGCGAGTTTAATTTGCTATCCTGCTAGATTTGATTTCGATTATTTATTTTTTTTACAAATTCATGTCTCTGTTGGAAATGAAACCCTTTAAAAATCTGTTTAACTACTGTCGCAATCAAAACATTTTTTTTTCTTCAGGTTTTTTGAAAGCGAAATTAAAGTTGTTGTGTCAGTGAACTTTTTGTGGATTGAAATAATTTTTTGTTATTGTTGAAGAATAACAGTGCTAAATGAGAATCTGTATAACTACTGAAAAGAGCATAAGATGAAAACCTACGACTCTTAATGTTTCTTGTTTTGTGAAGTCAGATCCTCTAGTTAAATCCGAACATAATTCCTGAAAGTCAAAAATTCTAAAGACATTCTGCAAAGATTTTTGAATTTTTTTTTTTTTTTTCAAAAATTTAAATAATGAAAATGCTGATTTTTGGATTATATTACCTGACATTTTTTACTTTTTGCATACATCATTTACATTTCTAAGAGGATCATAAAAACTTCTGTAATATTCATTCTACTTACTGACCGATAAATCTCAGTTATAAACACCAAATATTTACAGGAACTTTGGATCTCATCCTAATTTATATTATGCATTTTTCCTGTCCATTAACTACCCTGTCAATTAAATGCTACCGTGTGTGTGTTTATTTTTGTTTGGAGTCTATTAGCAAAACTCTCTAAAACTTTAAGTAATATATCCATTAAACTAAAAAATTCCACTTACTCATATTCTTTATAGTAAGTGACTACTTACTATTCTACCACTTATTCTACTTATTATTCTTCCACTTGCTATTAATGAAACATATTAATGTTTCAATCCAATCATCATGCATTTAGACGTGTTCATGCTATACATTTAAAATGTACCGCATCATTTTAATATTAGATTCAAATGCGCAATATAAATGTATAAGTAAATGAAATTACTGCATTGGACAATGTATAATTAGATGTTAAGCGCTGTAGATAATTATGCTTGTATGCAAATGTAAGATAACTTCGTGGGCACAGCAAACATGCCAGCCAAATAACACGGTTTAAATACCTAATATAATTTGATGGAATCATAAATATCAAATTATATATTAGATACTTAATTGAAATTAATCATAACCAATACTTCTGCCAAACCTGGTGGTCGCCAAAGGCGACTAGAATGAATGTAGTAATTTTATTTGTGCTTCATTTCTTTCAAAAACTATATCTACGAATTATATGATCAGGGCATGCCTGCAGCCTGTTGGATCAATCGCCCCTAATTTGGCACTGCTTTTGAGGGGCGTTACAGCGAGTGACTCGGCTGTTGGCTTTGGATTCAGTTCAAATCAAAGTTGGATAGAGCTGGCGCTATAGAATTGAGCTTAGAGATTTAAGAGCTGCTTTTGTGCTTTCTAGTATGTAACATATACAAAAGAAAAGTGTGGTAATTCTCAATCATTTCAACCTAAAGAACTTTCACATTTTATAAATAGATAATTGATTAGTCTAAAACGATAAACGAAAAGGTAGCAGCAATATACCAAAATTGCAGGGGTTGAACACATTTTAAATAGAATTCATTTACTGGGAAATTGTTTTTTTTTTTTTGTACGTTAGCAAAAGCTTCTTATCTATAATAATTCAAAAGTGAAAAGGTCTAGATAGATTAAATTTAGCATATATTTTTTATCATCATAATTGTTGATCTGTGTCGTAGTTTGAACCAAATCCATGAAAGAACTTACTATCTGCCAATCTGTTTTATCATGGGGTCGTAAAAATTGTAATTTAAACTAGTAGCAGTGGTCTCCCAAATCTTTCTCATATACTCTGTAATCGTTTTAATCAACACTAGAGCTATTTAAAGATGGACCTCGTAATTTTGAACCTCTGTCAGATGACGAGAACGACACTCGAGTTGACACCCTTCCCTCTTTTCCACACCAGCGGAAGGACGTTTGGCCCTGACGGTTGTAACGTGTAGCAGACCCGCTTACATGGATCCTGATCAACAACCTGAAACCCTGAGGTTCCGAGGCCGAGACCTTACAACCAGATCACTGCGGTCCATAAGTGCTATACCAAAGAACATCTTGTATCCCTTGCCAAAGAACAACACTGGCGTACAATAGTTGCGAAATTTCTCCCTTTGGCATGAATTTGGCATTTTTATTGAATCCATTGTGTCAATTTTGGCGATTAATACTAGCATGCGGTTAATGACATCCGAAAATCGAATTTGTGGTTTAAATGCGTCTAGAAACCAAAATTTGAACAGCATGGACAGGCGGACTTCTTCTGAAGGGATTTTGTTCAGAATTTGATAAGAATCTGTAAATTTCGTCTAAATATGGCATGCCAAATTCCATTCTTTAAAATCAAAATGTTTTCGAGTTATTTTTGTCTAAGACAACGGGACATTTACCAAAAATGTGTCTTTCAAACTTATGGAAATCTAGAACCTGGAGATTCGTCAAAATCCCGAGTTCGAATTTTTTGGAAGATTACTGTATTTTTCTATACTTCTTATTTATGTTATTGAACATTTAGAAATCCCCGTGCACCATTAAGTATCTCAAGGGGCTTACAGAAATAGACAATACATTTCATAAAGACATCACATCCAGAACAGCTACTCACGCAAAAAGATTAAAGATTAAATTTGATTCCCTTTTACTTTGGACTCTAGTTTAAATTTAATTTAATTTTGATCGTAGAGCCTGTCCTGCACAACCCCTTTTTACAGGGAGATAAATTCGAACATAGATATAGATAGTAGAGATAAAGAACAACCGTGCCAAAACCGGGACTCGAACAGGGGACGACCAGATCACAGGGAAGACGGGCTACCCCTGTACCAGGACGTCGGCTTTCTACTCATATGAGATAGAAAACATCTTATGTAATTAAAATTCCTTAAATGTTTTGATGATTACAATTCTAATTTTACATAAAATTTCGATATTTAATTTCATAGTAGGAGAAAAGAACTGTGTGCACGATTACTTCATTATACAGGGTGTCCAAAAATTTCCCGTACTGAAGATTTGTGCATTTATTTTACAAAAACAATAGGTTTAAAAAGAATTATTTTTATGCCAATGATAAAAAGCACTTTTAACATAACTAAGGAAAAAATAATGAACTTATATTTATAATAAATGTTCAAAATGTCCACCTCTTTCTCGGAGACAAAGCTGATCTCGTTTGCGCATGTTTTTCGAAACGCGTTTTAACATGCTAGGAGTGATTTCTTGTATCCTTTGGGTAATTGCGATTTTCAAATCGTCTATTGTTTGAGGATCGCCTTCATAGACTTTGTCCTTTAAATATCCCCAAAGGAAAAAGTCCGGGATGGTCAGATCAGGGTATCGAGGTGGCCAAAGATTTTTTGAGATAAGTCGATCGCCGAAAAAAGCTTCAAGCATGTCCATGGTTTCATTGCTCGTATGGCAAAATTTAATATACTTGAAAAAAATCAAGGAAAATGATTTTTTAAATTTAGAGTATGGGAACTTTTTGGACACCCGGTACTTTGAAATTATAACACGTCATATAGTGAAAGTATACCAGAAACCCAAAGGAATAAAACTCGCGTTATTTTTATTCTCCAAATTTTTAATATCTTGAAGTACTTTTAAAAATGGTTGGCAATTTTTTAAGCAGATGTCACTTCTTCTTAGGATGCCGTTGTAAATGATCCTGCTTCTTTTATATATGTTTGCCATAACATTTTCCCTTGTACTAATGTGCCCATTTTGTTAGCAATAATCCCTATGACTTTTATCCTTTTAAATTTAGTTCTCTCTTATCTTTCACTCCTTTTTTTTACAAAACCCTGATTGGTAGTGACTCTTTCTCCAGTCATGCCGAAAGAAAATGAGGAAAGAAAGAAGGGGAACTCAAATTCCTCAACAAAAAAAAGAAAGAAAGAAAGAAAAAGAAGAAGAAGAAGGACGTCAGAATATCGAAATTCTCGACCTTTTCTGCTTAACAAAAGTATTCCATAAAATGTATAAATGCAATTAGGAGGAATATTCTGTGGTTCCCACTCATTGAGGTCATTTTACAGCCCAGTTCCTCCACACACAGAACGGCCATGACTTCGCTAATCTAATTAAGCGAAGACGAAAAAAAAAACTTATCGTTATTTTAGATCGCTTATTATGCCAGCCGTGGAAATTTATTATTTCAATCAAATCTCTCCGATAACAAAACATTTCAACGCGGCATTTACGTTGAAGCCAAGAGAGAAAGGAAATGGAATTATGCATTGTTACTTGCGTTCACAGAAATATTAAATACTGTCTTGAGAAAAATCATTTACCGGGTAGATTGTTTCTTAAAAATTTGATTCCGTTTTACTTTGCACTCTAGTTTAAATTAAATTTAATTTTGATTGTAGAGTCCATTTTCTCACTCTACTGCAAGACAGTTTCGACCGTTGATTGTTGTTGAATAAAGTTTCATATGCAAATTTGATTTTAATTCACTCTCCTACGCAGTCTTTTTGAACTGAATTTTGATTACGTGCAATGACTTGTTTCTCACGCCATTTTTATCACCGGGTTAATTACGTATGTATATATTCAAAATTGACTAGAATGTTTTTCTTTCGTTTGTTGGAAGTGTTCACGTGCTAAATAGTTAAAACTCATTTTTTATCTTATCAGGAAGGAAACAATAATATAAATATTATTTGAATGGTAATGACTCTTTATGGTGGTGAAATGTATAGTAAGTATGTGTTCAGAGATAAGACAAGATACAATTTTAAAAACTTTTGTGTGCAAATTATTTAAATTAACACGTTTTAAAACAAAAGCTATTCAATTTTTCCATCATAATGATGAGGAGGGGGGGGTCCTTAAATTACAAAAAAAATATCTAAGTTTTTATATATTTTTTTAAAAAATCCAAACGTGATGGAAATATAAATTGGAAAATTAACTGACATCTAATTTACAAATTCAAATTCTGAAATTTTATTTCTGTTTATTGAAATAGGTAGAAACTTTTATTTTAGCTTGATAATGCTTATAGAATGGCATGCCTGTTTTATATTCGTCTTACGGCAAGGCATTGTTAAAAGTCATGAGAAATTATCTGTAGAGCAGAATGTTAGGCATTAAGACGTCAAATTTGACAGGGTACTTTTTTTAAATAATAAATTAGCTCTGTAAAAAATGATTATATTTTTAATTAAAACTTAGTTGCAAATTTTAACACTCTTTCTGAATAACTTTGGAACATATTATCAAAAAAAAAAACATTTTTAATATTTTAACAATTTTTTTACCGAATTATTTTACCAGCAATTTTACAAATTTATTTTTGAACCATTAGTTAAGTTTTCGTACAAAATAAAACTAGGGAAGAAAAGGGACTTTTTAGTTAATAAATTAATAATAAAAAAAGATTAAAATGAAATCTGCAATGCATATTTCAATTCATCATGTCAGAGCATAATTTCTCGAATGGCCAAGCAGCCCGTGTTCGTGCGAGTTAAATTATATTTTTATTCACTTTAACTGTTTCATTGAATGAGTCACTTTAGTATTGCAAACGATTATAATGAACTTTGTCTCGCGTTGATTGTTTTTAAAAAATACCCCATTTCCTGTTTATTTCATTTCATATAATCACGAGCTCAAAATTACATTTTTCATGGTTTTATTCTCTGCAGTCATTAATTTTTTAAAAAAAAATCAGAGCTTTCGTAAATGCAACGGCAACGCGTTATTAAAAGCTCGTTTTTTGAGATTTTGTGAAATTTTTATTTTTCGCCTACGGATTTTGGTTAACGCGAAAAACCTCATCCCAAAAACAGCATCATGTTCTGACATGATAAAAATTTAAGTTTTTTGTTGACATTTACTGCTTTCAATTGGAAATGCATTCTTTGCGTTCTTTCGAATACTGTTAGAAATATGTTCATATTGTGAGGATATCGGAATTTAAATGATACTTTAAAGCGCCGTCGGTAAATTAAAGACACTCAAATTTGAAGAATTACATTTTCTGTAATTTCCGTATCACTTTTTCCCAATTTTAAGAAATGTTTCAAAATATTTTATATTTGGCTTCAATACTTTTCATTATTTTAGAAACTACATTTATGCACACACTCTTTGCTATGATTTCAAATACATTTTTGAATTATATGTTATTATTTCTAAAATTTACTATACATTTTTAAAAACAGAATAAAAATATATGGGTACTTTCGTATTAGACCGTCGATCTTTACCGACAAATTCGAAGGCGTCGCCATTGAATTGCTAAACCTGCAATAATTGCACAATAAAACCCGCCATTATTTAAAAAATTGTTCAAACCTTAACTGCCGTCCGCCATTTTGTTGATTTCGTTGGCGTCGACGGTTTATCAGAAAATTTGAATCCGTCGCCAATGAGTTACTAAACCGTTGGCGACCATTGACGTCGACGGTCTAATACGTGAGTGCCAATATCTGAAGGAATTTATCATACTTTGAACTAGAAATGTGGTATCCTTATATTTTTCACAGATGATTTTCAGTTTCATTTATTTTATAAAAAATACTGCAATATTTTAATAATACTTTTTTTCTTTTTATAGCTATTTTCAAAATGAATTAGTTGGCAGTGATCTGAAGATATGTGAATATCCACCCAAATCTCAAAAAACAGTAGCCGCCTTAAATGCAAATTTCACTCGCCTAGCCAGCAACCATTGCCCCAATGGAACTCAAACCATTCCACCTTTGATAATCGGAAGTATACCCAACAGAGAGTTAAATTCCATACCCCGATTAAACCATCCTGTTTATAAAGCAAATCAGAGTATCAAGTAAGTACAAGATACATTCATATATACTAGCCACTTTGGCTACTAGTTTGTTCGCCAAGATTATTTTGTTTTCAGGATGTTAATTGTAGATATGGGATGCATTTCTTTAAAAAAAATACACATTTCACCTTAATTTGAATGAAAGCATTAATTCGGATACTTTTCCGTTAGCCGGTCACAAGCGAAAAATTGACAAAAGAAATTTGGCAGAATTCTAACAATTTCGGCTAATTATTTGGCGATTTTTTTCGCTTGTGCTCGGCTAACGGAAAAGTACCTTAATTCTATTGAAGCAGTTGACTTCAAATTACAAATTGTATGTATTACGAAATAAAAGCGGAATAAATAATAATAAATCATAAATACTGCTTGAATATTTGGATGGAAAGTTTGAATCACATCATAACTATTAAGAACATTGTTTTCAGATAATGTATCAAATTGAATTAAAATATTAAAATAAATGAAAAATTGCACGAAACTGAAATTTATATCTTAAAGAAAAATTTTTAGGTTAAAATGGTCATTAGTGTGCCCCCGAGTTTGTCGCCAATATGGCAACCCTAACGCTGTTTTGTTTACTATTTTTAACAATGGTTGAGTTGAACATAAACTACGACTATTTTATTAATCTTATCTGTAAAAAATCATAATTATATTGCAAAAAGTTGTAACCGTAACTATTCCACAGAAGTGTTTGTTTACTTTGTCCGCCATCTTTATTGGCGACTTGGCATCCTTGACGCGGCAAGGGATACACTAAACTTCACTTTTACCATTTTTTAATCTTAAGATAATACAAAAAAAAAGCATTTTGGTAAAGGTTACGTATAGTGTGCCTTTCCGCGCCAAGGATGCCAAGTCGCCAGTAAAGATGGCGGACAACGTAAACAAACACTTCTGTGGAATAGTTACGGTTACCACTTTTCGCAATATAATTATGATTTTTTTTAAACCTATAAGCATTGTCTTTTTATTTTTTTTTTTCAGACCCGGTGCCTTCAACAGATGCCTCCGGCATCTGTTGAAGGCACCGGGCAGAAATTTTTAACTTAAAAAAACATCCTGCGGCTTCGCTAGGCCCGGGAGCGGGAAACTAGTAGCTTCGCTAGCACATTGAACATAAGGAATGTGCGGATAAAATGAATAGTAAATAATAAATAATTGAGAAAGACAAAGATGCAAAAAGAATGGATTTAATAGGAACTTTTAAAGAACGAGAAATGCGAATTCTATTGCAGACGGTTTTTAAAGAAAGAAAGCAGACGACTTCGTAAAGAAATAAATTGGACGATTTTGTGAAATCGCATACTGACAATTAAGATGAGGAAAGGAATAAATATTTTATATTCGCATTAAAAATATAATTGAAACTTCTTATTAACTATACAAAAAAAATCTTAATTATAATACAGATCAAAAATAAAATATTTTATTGATATTTTATTATTTTTAATTTAACAGTTTTCATAAAAGAGTTGAAGCTCATGTACAACTCAACCATTGCAGGAAGAAGTAAACAAAACATCATTAGGGTTACTACAAGAGCATTGTGTTGGGTTGCCATATTGGCGACAAACTCGGGGGCACACTAATGATCATTTTAACCAACATTTTTACGAGATGATTGTTTTGGAAGACATGAATATCAATTTTCGTAAGCAAGTCGTAAAGATTACAGTTAAGATTAATATATGTGCGACAAAATTACTATTTCTCGCCAAATATAATCGTGACCATTTTTATTGCAACTTTAGAAATCGTTTATGATCATTTCTGGTATTCATCTAAGTTTAGATCCCCAAAAACCTTTTTTAGATGACTGGCATGATTTTGACGTGCTTGGCGAGAAACCGTACATTAATCTTAAGTCTTACCATGATTATCTTTCAGGTGATAGTTAAGTCTAGTTTTGCGCTTGATTGAACTTCAGGTTTGAACTCTACTTCTTTTATATGTTCTTTCTTCTGACTGTCTGCCCACTTTGGTGACATGGCGAACTATCACCAGAACACATCTAATAAAATTTTGCTGCTCCATTAATTAGCTAAACAAAGTTTTTGATTCATTACGGCTGTAAAAATGTTCATTGAACTTGAACTTGAAGGAAGTAAAGTATTGATATTTATAGCATCAGTAGCTGTTATCCCCTGTTTCCATATGAAGAAAGAGAGAGAGAAATTTATTATTAAATACAAGAGAGAGCGCACTTACAAAAACGAATTTAAGTTTCAGTTAGTTCACAGTTAATGGAGTCAATTCAGCCAGTTAATTGAAGTTTCAGTGAGTTCATTGAATTATGAAGTCTGAAGTTTTATTTGTATTTCACTATTGCCATTCGAAAATTAGTAATAAGCTCGATTTCTTAAGCACGTACTTTAGCGTTTTATATATATATACATAGATTATGGTTCATAAATACTACCAATTTCTTCATTGATGAATAATTATGGGTATCTCCAAAAATGGCCAGAAATTTGTCTTGCGTTGTTAGTAAAACGACTTCATCCAGCACGACTGTATTCAGTTAGTTCAGAGTTTCTCTCTCTCTCTGAAGAGAAGCGTTTTGCTGGACTAGGGTATTTTCGCTTGTTATTAGTGAGCTGTGTTTGCGTTTGCTGTTAACGCTGTGTTATTGAGCTCGTTGTAATTTACTTTTGCTGTGCTATACTATAGCTGTTTTACAAACTGTGTTTATTGTGCGTAAGACTTGCATTTACGCTGTAAGTGACTGTTGACTGCTGGATTGTGTTTTCTGAAGTTTTACTTTTTCAAGTCATCTTGTATATACCTGTGAATAGCTGTAAATAAATTTGTTTGTGCTGTCCTCAAATAAAGTCCATTCAATCCGAATCCGCTACGCTAAAAACCTAACAATACTTTTCACCCTTTTAACTAATACAATCATTTGTATGAGCTTGAGAATCAGCTGCCAATTCATCATCATCGAAAGATAACAGAGGATTTATCGATTACCATTCGATTTGAAACTGTAAAATTGTAAAACTATTTGAGCGAAGAAATTTCATTTTCATGCGAAGAAAATTAACCTCTTATAAGAACAATTTTCTTATGGTTTTTTTTTTTTTGCTATTATATACAAAGTTTAATTTAAATTTCCGATTTAAAAATATTCCAAAATTTAGATTTAAACAAATGGCACAACACAAGTCAATCATTTCACCGCTATCTTCTCTCAGCTTCATACTTAACCAAACTTAACAAATGCAATCAATTGTCTGTATGAGACCAAGGATCAACTACGAATTCATCAAAGGATTCAGCTGTTACCTTTCTATTTGAAGCTGTAAATGAATAATAAAACTCTCAAAACGATCAATTTTCATTTTTATTCAAAGAAAATTTACTTCATGTAAGAATGATTTCCTTATAATGTAAAAAGGGTTTTTTTTTTCTCTTATTGATCGTTGCAGATCAAATTAAAATCTTCTAAAAATGAAAACACGTTTAATTTCCATTTTAGAAAGAGCTATTACAAAATGCCTGCAGCTAGGTGCGGCTCAAGTGAATGAATACATAAAACAGCCGTTGCCAAAACACAATAATAATACTAGAACATTAAACTTGTTGCCAAATACAGTAGCATACATTTAAATGATGTTAAAAGAACACAGAGACAATACAGAAACACAAAAAAAAAGCACGAGAACAAAAATAACTAATAAAAAATATAGGAAATTATAATAAAATTACAAATACATCTAACACTTATACATAAAGGTAAATTTAAATTTCTGATTTAAAAATATTCCAACATTTAGATTTAAGCAAACGATCCAAAGAATGAATATGAACAGGCGTTTTCACATTTAGATTTAACCTGTTTTTATAATAAACAAATTTTGCTAAAATGGGACACTTTTAAGATTAGAATATCAAAATATCACTTCATCATTTAACGTGAAAGTCCGAGAAAATTCTTTTGAAAATGGTTGAGGAAATGCATGTGTGTGTGAGAGAGAGATGAGAGACATGGGATGTTATAGATTTTTTTTAATTCAAAAATCTAAACCCGATGGCTATTTTTAAGTTTAGACTCTTGCTTTTTCCTCGATGAAAGTAAAATTTGTGTCACGAAAGAAACAGTTATCTATTAAAAGAAGAATATTTATATTCTTTAAAGTTTGGAGTAAATAATAGATGTTCCAAAGACAGAGAAAAGGATTATCATAATTGATATGCTCTTGGAAACGAATAAGACATCTGTTTTGAAGTACCTTTCTTTCTTTCTCTTTAATCTGGTTGTCTTATTCTTGAACAAATAATTCGAACAGTTTTTATATATTTAGATTTCTCTTTTTTATGTGTATTAATTTACTTATTGTAATCAATCTGATATTAAAAACTTTCAGTTTCGAACGTATTCGCAATCTAATAAGAACATTTTTGATCCCAAAAATTTGTGTAATCTGATCACTTTTATTTTGGCATAAAAAATGCTGATAAAAGACAGTTTAAAAAAATTAGTCATATCACATTTGTCATAAATTAAACATGTTTGTTTGGTTATCACTAAAGTTAATTAAAAATGAATATTAATTTCAGCTGTTGAAAGAAAACATTAGTGATATCCTTTAGGCAACAAAATTAATATTAATAAAAAGATAATTAATTAGTACGTAAATGGAAGTAATTAATATTGAAGAAAGGCATAACGAGGGGTCAATTTATTATTAAGTTATTAATAATACGTAATGAAAGTCCTTTCAGCAATTAAGTAATAAACTAGCCGAATTTGACGACCAGCTTGTTCGCCCGAATTATTGATTTGTTTAGGTTGATAGAGGATTAATATAGAATGCATATTTTAAAAGGTAGCCTGTTATTTGGTACGACATAAATACCTGAATTTAATTGACTTAATCATCTAAAAAGTTGATACGAAAAAAACCGAAATTCCAAATCATATTTAGAAGTCAATATCTGAAGAAAGTTTTTTTTTTTTTTTTTCAAATTTCTCATAGGCAAAAGCACGTGACTAAATATTTTTGAGTTTTGAATTTGAGTTTAATATTAAAAACATTGTTGCAGATTGTCTGTTAAATTTAAAAAAAATAATATATAATTTTACAAAAATAAAATAGGTATCATTAATAAGAATTTTTTTTTGATCGTGTCAGAACATGATGTTGTTTTGGGGATAAGGTTTTTGGCAATGAATTGAAATTTCATTATCTGCACTAGCATCTCAAAAAATCAGCTTTTAATGACACGTTCCAATTGAATTTACTAAAGCTCTGATTTAAAAATAATAAGTAAATGATTACCGCAAATAAAACCTAGAAAAATGTCATTTTGAACAAGTGATTATATGAAATAAAATAAATAGGAAACGTGATATTTTTTTAACAATAAATGCGGGGCAAAGTTTTTTGGATCGTTTGCAATACTAAAGTGACTCATTCAATGAAACAATTAAAATGAATAAAAATATAATTTAACTTGCACGACACAATTCTAGAACATAACTTCTAAGAAATCCTGTCAGAACATAATTTCTTGAACGGCCAAGAAATTATGTTCTGACATGATATAATGAAACATGCATAGCAGATTTCATTTTTATCTATCTATCTACCTATCTGTCTATCTATCTATCTATCCATATATATATATATATATATATATAT
>JAOUZG010037308.1:3572771-3583195 GCA_026289955.1 Argiope argentata
TATATATATATATATATATATATATATATATATATATATATATATACTTTTTTTAAGTTTTGACGATAAATTCGGTTTTGTATAGAATGTGTTTAGACTTTCTTAGGAATTTAAATTGATTTAGGTATTATGTTTTTGAATTAAAAAAAAAAGTAAGTACTATGAATAAATTTATTAAAAAAAAACTAATATAAAATATTTTTTAATTTGTTTCGGAATAAATAATTATAATGAATACGTAAGGAAAAAAATGTTTGATATAAATCAACATTTTTCAGAAAATATCTGATTACTTATTAAATCATTTTGTATGAAATTTGACAAAGCAGCTTATATCCTTTCTCTGCATGCACAATGCAACATTGCATGTTTGGCACATTGTAGTTGTTTGGTGCAGTTTTGCACGGATGTTACAAAGTGCACATCTTCTGCGTGTACACTTCACTGGTATTTATTTCTTCTGGAACACAAGGTTTGTGCTCCTTTACAGCTACAGTAAAAGTGGAAAAACGTCTCTTTTTTGGAGCTGGCTTCGAACCCATCACCATGAGACTTCTGACGGAGACATGGTGTTCTAATGGGGCAGTGATGCTTTTAAGCATCACATTTTTTTGATTTTCTGTAAAATAGTCCAGTTTGATTTACGAGTTTTTTAAAGTTATTATCAAAGTAAGAGCGTAATTTACTTTAATTTTTGGTTAATATTTTTTAATTATGCTTTTATTATTATTTTAAAAAGAATTAAATGCACAACTAAAAAACATGGCGGCGTTTAAAAATTTATTTGACCTGATAAATGAATATTTATCTCTTGGTGCCATCTCTTGCTGAAAATACAAAGTATAAAGTACATTTTAAATATTTATTGATGCCATTTGAGCGGCTATATTTTTATTTATAAAATTTTGAATATTGTGATGCATAAAAGCATCACTGCCCCTCAAAGGGTTAAGGGGTTAAAATACTTTTTGAGTCATTTCTGCTATGACTGTTTCTACTCAAACATACTTTTTATTATGCTTCCATTTCCAATGCTTTTTATTCCTTCGTCAGATAATTCTTTGAATGGAAACGAAGGAAACCCACAGATTACTACAATGATGCAGGCTTCAGGTGATATGAAGTACATGGGTTACAGCAATACTCAGCCTCTGAAGCATTTGTCAGAAACCTCCCTGACGATGACGCCTCCCCTACAAATGCCTGTAAGATCACTCATTTGATTTGATTTATCTCGAGGACAAAATTACTGCGATTGTTATTAAGATGACTCAAACTTTTGATTCGCTTTGCAGACTCAAGCTGTTCAAGCGTCAATACCCCAGCACTCGAATGTATCTCCAACACTGTCAGCTGTGCCAAGTCAAAGCGCTTCGGTTGGCTCCATGCTCAGTCACTTGCAACATCCTATCACAAACACACTCGCCTCTGGGCTTGGTTTGCCACCACAACCACTCGGCCCACATACACCTCATTTAACCTCCTTGTACGACAGGTAATTATTTCTTTTCCAGGCTTTTTTTATTATTTTTCATCAGAATCGGTAATCGTTTCATTAACTTTCGATTACTCGATAATGAGACTAATAATAGTACAGAAATATCCTCAAACGTCCACAGTGTGTCCATGAATATTTGACTACTGCAGATTGGTTTCCAGGGTCTTAACCCTTTGCACTCCAAAAAACAATTAGAGGCAAAATTATTCACCTAATACAAAGATTTGTTTATTGCTATGAAAAATAAATATACATAATTCTTTTAAGTCGAATTTCTTTGAAAAATGAATCTGCATCTCTTAACCATTATGCAGGCGTTTTTAACAATTAAAATCAGAGGTGGCGATAGCAGGGGGGAGGGCAATTGCTCCCCTGTCGGTAGCCTCTTGCCCCCCCCCGTCATGTAGAGTTTCGTCGTCAAAAAGGTTTACCATTTCAGGATGATTGTAGAGAGCTGCGCTGTATCGAATATAATTATTTAAAAACCTCCTTGAAATTAATATATTGTAAACAATCGAAATATTCAAGTAATGATTAGATTGTTTGGATTATATTTGGCAAAATATTCGATAGGGTGGTAGATCAATAATATGCCGTATTTTCATAGACAATTTTTGATCGACCTAAAAATTGAAAATAATGGATGTCGATGGCATATGTTAAGCAGATTTTCATACATCTGATTCAAATGTCGTTCATTCAGTTTATAATCTGTACTACTTTTGGCAATATAACCGACAAAGGTGATGAGCTAATTTATTTACAATTTTTGATCAACCGACTATACACTCAATGCGACGAGTGTCGAAGAAGTCTGCAGATTTCCGACATTTGATCAAATAGTCGTTCATTTAATTTATAATTTGCACCTATTTTGACAATATATCCGAGAAGTGAATGAGATATCGCATAACAACATTTTTTTTACAAATGTACAATGAACAATGAAAGGAAGGACCAGTATCTGAATTTAAAAAAATCTAAATAATACTTGATTTTCTTTAATTAAATTTAAAATTAACTAATTTGAGTTATTTTGAAGCCAAATGAGAGATATAGTTCTTGCCACCCTGTAGAATTTGTCTTGCCTGTCTGTCTCGGCAAATTCCTGCCGCCGCTTCTGATTAAAATTGCAAAATGAATAAATGAAAACATCCAAATGATGCACCCTCTTGAATGTTGCCTCAGAGGCACCATCGGAGTGCGAAAAGTTAATTTATTCCACGGCATGGTTTTGTTTAATAAAAGGTTAGCGTTGCAATTTTATTAATATAAATTATACAATTCTTTTTTTTTAGGAAGCATTGTTTCAAGCAATATAATTTAATGTCATTGGAGAAATTGTTTTAAATGCGACGTTATTATATTAAAAATCACCAATTTCAAGATTAATCGCTGTTATGTTATTCTGTTCTTATCCACACAGAGATGTTCTCTACCAATTACGTTATAATCCATGCCAAGAAATTAAGGTTCTAAATCTGTTGTTATTATATTAAAAATCGTCAATTTCAAGATTAATCACTGTTATTCTGTTATCCACTCAGAGATGTTCTCTACCATGCACATTATAATCCATGCCAAGAAATTAAGGTTCTAAATCTGTTGTTATTATATTAAAAATCGCCAGTTTCAAGATTCCTCGCTGTTATGAAAATCATTTTGTTCTTTTCTGTGCACGGAGGTTCTCCACCAAACACATAGTAATCCATGCCAAGAAATTAAGGTTTTAAATCTGTTGCTGTATTAAAAATCGCCAATTTCAAGATTATTCACTGTTATGACAATAATTTTGTTCTTTTCGGTACACGGAGGTTTACCACCAAACACATAATTCATGCCGAGAAATTAATGTTTTAAATGTGTTGTTATTGTATAAAAAATCGCCAATTTCAAGATTGTTTTCTATTGCGAGTCATTCAGTTCTTTTCCGTATACGGATCTTCTTCACCAAGGGCATTGTAATGCATATTGAAAGTAACTTGCCTGTAATATTTTGCATCCTTCCCTTGTAATATAGTTCATTTTCTGTTTACTAAGAAAATCTGTATATGTATTTAAATAAAGGGAATTATCGTGAAAAAGAACATTTTAGTAAACTTTGAAGTTCTAAAATGGCGGGAAACATGAACATAAACTGGAACAAAGAGAACTGATTATTTTACTATTTTAATTAATTCTTGTTAAACATTGTATTTCCTGCTAAGCACTTTAACATGTTTTTTTTTAATTTAAATTATACTTAAATAATAGTAAAACAAATAAAATTAATATCATTGTCATCAAATACAGTGTTTGTTCGATTTGTATATTGATTTAATTTTATTTTTTTCTAGAATGATATTGTGAACAAAATCGAAATTTCTTAGTTTAATTTTATTACATTCCTTCTTTACTTTGAAAAATCTCTTAGTGATGAATATTGAACTTTAATTTATTATTTTTAATATACCACAATAGCAATAATTTCTTTAAATTAGGTCCTATTTTTCAATTTCTTGTTACACTTTTTATTCTTCAGCTAAACAGCATTTTTTCATTATCTACATTTTCATTAAATATTTTTGTTTTGATCAAAATTTTTATGTTCTGCTTGTTTTCCAGCAGTGATGATTTCCTCTGTGATAGTCTAGATAGTAGTAGCAACAGTCACAAGAAAAGAAAATTGACTGAAAACCATAAAAATGTAGTAAATAGCAATCTTCTGAATGGCATGATGAATGTCAAACAAGAAGCCGGTAAATATGAGTTATTTTGTTTTCAAATGAAACTAATTATTCTTTTTATTTCATACTTTTTTCATTATATTTCGCTTTTTTATATCATTTGTTAATAATTGGTAATTTTCCTTTTTGCTGTAAAGGTGGAATATCACCCGAACCTCACACAAACACTCCCGTTTTATCCACAACTGATGATGAGTACAGCTTTGATTTCAGTGGACCAGATGGGTCCGGAATTTTCTTAGACTCTGCGTATCAGTGTATCAGGTTTCAGCCTTTTCAACAGAATACGTGGGCCATCTTATGTGATCACACTCTAAAAGAACTGTGAGTCAATGCGTTTCATATAACGATTTTTTAAAAATATCTGATTTCTTATTGATTTTTGCTTTTTCTAAATGTTTTGAACATACGAATTAATTTTGTTTATTAAAATGTTTCATACCCAATTATTAGTCATTACATTCATATATTTCTAATTAAGTTCACTCTTAATTTAAAAAAATATTTGTCATTCAACTTGCAGACTTTTTTCAATAATGTTGATAGATTGTGTGCTCCGTCTTAAAAAAACTATTGTAAAATTTGCATTTAATTTGTATTAGTTTTGTTCTTAAGACATAAACATTGTAAAGTAATAGTTTCTTTTAGTGTGTGTGTGTGTGTGTGTGTGTGTGTGTGTGTGTGTGTGTGTGTGCTGCAAAACTTAATTTTTTAAGAGACGAAAATGTAAAATTCAAATATTTAATTTTTAACACTTTCATAAATAACAGATAACATGTAGTTATCTGTTATTTTATATTATATGTTATATTTGAAATAAAATGCTTCATTCATTTCTTATAGAGGTTTGGCCCTCATCTGCTTGATGATCATTGAGATGACTTTTTTTATTATATCTTACTGGGTTTTTTTAAATTAAATATACAACGTATGATTAAATGATGTTCTTTATCCACAGCCCTCCCCCAAACTACAGGGTGGATGCAGATAAAGGTTTCAACTTCAGCAATGCGGATGATGCTTTTGTTTGCCAAAAGAAAAACCACTTTCAAGTCACCGTCCATGTCCAACCAGTAGGAGAACCGCGCTACGTAAAGACACCTGAAGGGGTGAAGAAAATCGATCATTTCTTTTTGAATTTCAATGGCGCAAAGGTATGTGTAGCCTTTTTTTTTTAATTATTATTTATTTAATATTTCCTGCATTTAGTGTTTCTATTCTTCTGGTATTTTAAACTTTTTTACATACAACGCTGGATTATTAAGAGACAAACAACTTAAGGAGGTCATCAGAATCCTCGAAATTTTTTTGCCACTTTCAAAAAGTTATTTAATTTTGTGCTTTTACTTAAATACCATTAACAAAGTCCTTGCAATCAAACTTATTCAAATTAAAATCATGTATTAATTTAATTAATTTGTGAACAATGTTTATTAACATTGCTAATTAATCATCATTTGCAACTTTTACGTTATTTTTAAATTTTGTTTAAGTTGTTATTGTTTATCTGTTAAATATTGTTTAAATTTAAGCAATTTTTTACGGACCAATTTTTTTTATTATTTTTAAATCACTGTCGAATTTGTCATGTTCATTTTTTTATATGCAATTTATATTCAGTAGATACTAACTTTTAAACAAGTGATCTGCAATCAGAAGTTCTAAAATTTCACTTTGCCAACATTTGATGTTTATATTTAATTACATAAAGGTAAAAGCGATAAAAAAAATATTTAATTTAAAAAGTTTAGAAAATCTTGTCGCCTTTTTTCTCTTTTAGAGTCTTAATCTAATTTTGTTTATGTGAATAATACCTTGTTCTGTTATTTTTATGAATTAAAAAAATGGATGCCTTTTTTAATTGAATAATAGCATGAAAATTATAATTTTTTAAATTGATTAGTTTGCTGAGTACTTTTTAATTTCAAATCATTATTTTCAGTAACATGATATGAATGAATGGTCAATTCTTTCTATTTTATCTAGTTTGTATATAAATAAAAGTAAAATATAGCATAATGTAGAAATAATTGTACGTGTTAAAGTGACCTTATATATATATATATATATATATATATATTCGCTAATATTTTGAAAATTGTTTAGGTTGAATCACCAAATCAGACAATCAAAGTAGAACAGTCACAATCTGATCGAAGTAAAAGACCTTTTCACCCTGTGCGGTAAATATTTCTTCATTTTTTCTATACAAAGAAACTTTTACAATACATTTTTTCATATTCCTAACTAATTTATATTATCTATAAATACTTTACTGTTCATTTATTTAGTTGTAAGTTAAAATATTTTATTGATATATTTTTTAATGAATCAATTTATCTTTTATTCAATACTGTTTGCTAGTTTTGTTGATTAGCATTAATACATTTAAAATATTCTATGTAATGTTGTGGATTGATAAAAGCTATTTTAAGCATTGGTCCGTAATATATATATTTTTAATTTGGGCTTCAAAAATGCAACAGTTATTTTAGATTCTTCCATTTCTTTAGTTTGGATCTAGTTCCTGATCAAGTATCAAAAACAACTGTTGGGCGCCTACATTTTAGTGAAACAACATCTAATAACATGAGGAAAAAAGGCAAACCAAATCCAGATCAAAGATATTTCTATCTGGTTGTTAGTTTGTGTGTTGCTTCTGGTGATCTTAATTATACTATTGTTGCACATGCATCAGAAAGAATTATTGTCAGAGTAAGTAATTTTTTTAAAAAATTTTAGGCATGTTTTTGCTATTTTCTGATATATTTAGAATTTTAAACTTTTAAATAATATTATTTTTTTATTACAGGCATCAAACCCTGGACAATTTGAAAATGACATGGAACTATCTTGGCAAAGAGGCCAATCAGCTGACTCCATTTATCATGCTGTAAGAACACTTTTTATACTTTATAATTCACACTGATGAAAAAAATTATTAAATTTTATTTCTAATTTCACTTTTGATTTTCCTACTCTTTATAATTGTATAAAAATTAAGTAATTTGCATTAAATGTAATTATTTGTTTTAAAATGTTTGATAATATGATCTTGTAACTGATCATTGAATTAACTATTAAATCACTGTAACAAAATTACAATATTTGAACAATTCTAATTGTAATTGTTTGTATAACTAGAATATATCCTTTAGTATTTCTCTAACCAAATTTGTGTTGAAAATATTTCAAGTCTACTCTGTGTTTAAAAGCTACAAAAAAAAGTAATATTTTTAAAATAAAATAATTAATAAGCTCAAATTCAATGTAAATTAATTTATTTTAAAAGTAAAAATTCTTCCAATAACAATCCATAGTTACTTGTATAATTTTGGGATCCTTTAATAATGATTAATTATCAACACATGTTAATTTTTTACAAAAGATGAAATTTGTTTCTTGATTGCAAAATAACCATTGGAAATTTTTGTGTGTGTTTTGATGTCTTCAAGTGTGAATTCTTTTATGAGTTTTTGATCCAACCCAGTACATGCTTTTTTTTCCCTTCTTATATAGGGTCGAGTTGGCATCAATACGGACCGACCAGATGAAGCTCTAGTAATTCATGGCAATTTAAAAGTTACAGGTCATATAGTACAACCATCAGATGCCCGTGCAAAAACAAATGTTCAAGAAGTATGTAAATTACTTTTTTAACTTAATAAAATGCCCTTCACTTTTCTATCGTGTTTATTTTTAAAATTTCTGTGAATTTTAAATAAAATATTTTCTTAAAATACTTGCCCATATTAGTTTTATCTATACCAATAAATGGAATATTTTTATAGTAGCACAATGTTATATATCATTCTAAAATTTTTTGATCAAAACTTTTCCTAAACAGTTGCTTCTGCATATATTTTGTTTTATATTTATTTCTTGATTCTTTTCACATTCTTTCACTTTATGAATTAAAACACTGAATCATCACAGTCATCCAGATTAATGTTTGCAATTCTTTATATGATAATGTTCATAGCCTCAATATAAATTGCGACATGATATAGAAATTTTACAAAAGGCATAAAATAATAAATGCATGAGAAAATCATATTTGATGCAAAAATTTTACGAAATGCTCTACAAGTCATGCAGATAGATGTAGTTTGAAATAGTTACTTCTTGAGTATTAAAGGCTCTATAAGACAAGGTTTTTCAGAATTTAAATTATATTTTCGAATAGAATTAATCAAAATTTAAACATTTTTTCCCCTTAAGGATTTTAAAGCTCATTTTTGCACAGAAATCATTTTGCTACAAAAATTTTTTTAGAAAAAACAGCTTTTTGATTACATTAGTTTTCAGTTTTTAACATACTTCATAATAACACTTTTTACTATTTTTGTTGATATGCATGCTCATTATAGCGTCCTTAAAAATAGTTCTGCATGAACTTAATTGTAGTTATATAATTAAGAGAACATTTTTAAATATAATATTAAGACATTCGAATCAAGTCTAAAACATTATCATGGTATGAAGTGCAAACTAAAAGTTCTTTTATTCTTCATTGTTTTATTCCAGGCAATACTTTGATTATTGATTAGCTTTTGTTTTCATATTTTTTTCATGAAATGGAGTTTCAATTAACCAGTATTCTAATGAGATGATATTCTAAATAGTCATTGAAAATAATTTTTAATAAATTAAATAGCAATATTTGTAAAGTGTGGAACAGCTATTGAATAAAGAACTTAAAGAAAATTTCATTTCTATTTCCCTTTTACTAAATTATTTGACAGCTGTTAAATGCTTTTAAATTTTACTACTAGTACTAGATCTTACTATTACTACTTATACTAGCTCTTACCCGCGACTTCGTACGCGTAGAAATTTTGATATGTATATGTGAGAACTGACAGTCTAAAATGTTATCGAAACCGTAAGCATGCACAAATTTTCAACGTCAATTGGAGCAATGCAAAGACGTGAATTTTAAGCACCAGTTGGGGTAACGCAATGCAGATTAGGACATTTTAGTTTCAATTCTTCTGTTTTATTTTCATTCAAAAGCACTTCTGAAGGAATCAAAAGATCTATTAATTAACAATGTTTTAAATTTAAATTTACCGTACACTACAAAAATAAACGGATTTGTTTGAAATAACCGTTACGTCTAACATCATTAGCGTGGGGGGGATGTTATGTTATTAAAACCATAAGGGTACTTTTCCGTTTGTCGTGCGCAAACGAACAATCGCCAAAGAAATTTGAAAAAATTTGGCGGAATTCTAATTATTTGCTAAGGAAACATACCACTTTAAACCAAATTTTACCAAATTTTTTTTTGCTACCACTTTACCACTTTAAACCACTTAAACATACCACTTTAAACCAAATTTTTTTTGCTACCAAATTTTAGCGAAATGGCATTTCCAATCACAAGGTTTCGATGCCCAAGGCAGCAAATTAACGGAAAATAGAAAAAAATATCAATAAATGCAGTAATATGGAATGCACTAAAAAATTTAATCGAAAATGATGAAAATAGGCAAAAGAAATAAGTACAGCAAGAAAAAAATCAAGAGAAATGAATAGGAAATAACGAATTATATTAATACAAGAACAGCATAAGAAAAAAATTTAACAAACATTCCTTTAGAATAGTAAGATAATATTAAAAGAACACCGGAAATAGAAAAATAAAAAAAAACGATTCAAAAAACTCAGGCAGATGTTTTCAGATTTTTTTAATTTTTATTTTTGGGCGGAAAAGTTAGTTTTCAATTAATAAAAAAGTAACCACTCAATTAAAAATTGGCCTATGTTCTTCTGTAGACTATAATCTATATGTGTGCTAAATTTCATTGAACTTCCTTCAGCCGTTCTGGCGTGATTGAACCCCATCATCCATCCAAACTTTCACATTTATATTAGTAATATAGATATATAAAGTTAATATGTCCTTGCATTTTGTTACAGGTCGATACTAAAGAACAGCTAAAAAATGTGGCAAATATGAGGATAGTACGATATGAGTACCGACCAGAATTTGCTAAGCACGTTGGCCTGGGAGAAGAAAATCGCACAAGTACAGGTGTCATTGCTCAGGAAGTACAAACTCTTATTCCGGAAGCAGTCCAAGAGGCTGGTGACATTGTGCTACCAGATGGGCAACATATACAAAATTTCCTTGTTGTAAATAAAGTAAGATGTAGAAAAATTACCTTTACCTTTTTCCTATTACATTACTTATA
>JAOUZG010037308.1:3583595-3615274 GCA_026289955.1 Argiope argentata
CTCCTGAACACGAGGCAGACGCGCTACCCCTGTGCCAGCAAGCCGGCTCACATTTTTATCCTACTGAAAGAAATCCATTATTTTAAAAATGTTTTACATTACTTATTTTAACAATTTCATGTGCTTTCTATATTTTTTATCAAAATCTTATTATTTAAAATAGTTATTTTTAAATAAACATATTTATTATTTCATAATAAGAATGATGCACACTGAAGTGACAAAAGTCATGGGATGACTGTTAATATCATGTCGGTCCTCCTTTTGCCCGGCGAAGTGCAACAACTCGACGTGTCATGGAGTCCACAAGTCGTTGGAAGTCCTCTGCAGGAATATTGAGCCAGGCTGTCTGTAGAGACGTCCATAATTGTGAAAGTGTGGATGGTGCAGGAGTTTGGGCACGAACGGACCTTTCGATGATGTCCCATAAATGCTCGATGGGATTCATATCGGGCGATCTAGGTGGCCAGATCATACGCTGGAATTGTCCGGAATGTTTCTTTAAACCAATCGCGAACAGTTCTGGCCCGGTGACATGGCGCATTGTCATCCATAAAAATCCCATCGTTGTGTGGGTACGTAAAGTCCATAAATGGCTGCAAGTGATATGCAAGCAGCTGAACATAACCATTTCCAGTCAATGATCGGTTCGGTTGCACCAGAGGACCGAGTCCATTCCATGTAAAAACAGCCCACACCATTATGCAGCCACCACCAGCTTGAACAGTGCCTTGCTGACAGTTTGGGTCCATGGCCTCGTGGGGTCTGCGCCACACTCGAACTCTACCATCAGCTCGTAACAACTGAAATCGTGACTCATCTGACCACGCCACGGTTTTCCACTGGTCTAGGGACCAGTCGATATGCTCACGAACCCAGGAGAGTCGCTGCAGGCGATGTCGTGCTGTCAGTAAAGGCATCCGCCATTCCCATCAAACTGTTTGAATGATCCCAGAGATCATAGTTGCAGGGGCATGGTGAGGTGTTATGTCAGTAAAGGCACTCGAGTCGGTCTTCTGCTTTCATAGCCCAAGGAAGACAAATTTCGCCGCACAGTCCTATCGGAAACGTCCCACATTGATTCCTGCAGTTATTTGACGAAGCGTTGCGTGTCTATTAACATTGACCATTCTACACAGACGTCGGCGGTCTCGGTCGTTAAGTGCAGGTGGTCGCCCACTGCGCTGTCCATGATGGGATGGGATGTCTGAAATTTCATACTCTCGGCACACTCTTGATATTGTGGATCTAGGAACGTTGAATTCACTAACGATATCCGCAATGAAATGACCCATGCGTCTAGCTTCCATGTTCAAAGTCTGTTAATTCTCGTCGTGCCGCCATAAATCACGAAAAACCTGTTCACATGAATAACTTGAACACAAATGAAAGCTCTGAATGGAAGGATTACAAGGCGCCTAGCCCTTGCAGGGGCTTATCCTCGGTCATTGTAGGTAGAGAGCGGCATGGCAGTCAATATCTAACGTTGTCATCTTCGATGTTGGTCTGGAAGTGAGGAGCTGGAACTCTGCTTCGGTATAAGTAGTTCTTGCTGGATGGAGGGGTGGGTGAGTTGGCGAGTGTCAGGAAGAGCAGCAATTGGTTATTGTGAGGAGGGGCCGTGGGATATGCATCCTAGCGAGGTGAGAGTTCTGATTTTTAACTTAGTTTTAATCTTTGACTACTACAGCAATGACGAAGAGGAAATTTAAGAAATTATAAGGTTATTGCAGAATATTTCTAGGGCGTCTAGCTTTAGGTTTAGGGGGTATCTAGGGATATTTTTAATTGCTTCATTATTTATTTTTTCCATGTTGTTAAAGAATCTTACTGAGATATTTTTAATAAACCTTTTTAAGGGAGGGTAATCTAGAGATTTGTACATATTTTCCGTAGACATGTACCATTTCATATGACAAATATTTCTTACTAGCCGCCTTTGGCGACCAGTCGGTTCGCCAATATTAACGCCGACTAAAGGGTTAAATCATTTTTATATATAACTTGGTCTCATAATAAATTTTTCAGCAAAATATTTTTAAGCTTCAAATTTCGATAGTCATATAACTCACTTACACTATTATGTAGGCCTTAAACAGTCCTATCTTTGAAGTCCGCATCTCTCTCTCTCTGATTTTCTATCAGTGCACGTAAAATTCACTTTTAAATTAAATTGAAAATGATGAAACTTCAATTAATATAAAGACCTCTTTACTCAATTCAAGCATGTCTTTAAATAAAACTAAGAACTGAAAGCAGAATAGTCCGACATTGAATATTTATGTTCAATACAGAAATTGAAACATTATAATTTTTTTTTTTATAATTTATAAGATCTCAAGGAATTATTCAGCAAAAATTTCACTGGTTAATTGAAACCTTCAGTTTTTAATTTTATTTTTAGATGTATATAAATGCTCTCAATAATATTTTTTTTAGGTTTATAAATACATTTCAAAAAATTATGGTTTAAATTCCTTTGGTCTTATAGATTCATATTTGTAAAATATTCTTAATATTTCAACTTCTAAATAATTAAATAAGCATTTCTATCTTCTTCAAATCTGGCTGATTTATTCAGTTCTGAATATTGCAAGCTTAGAACAATCATCATTTTCATAATCTAGACCAATTATTCTAGAGTAACCTTGATTGGCTTCTTTGAGATCTTGATAAAGTGATCTAAAATCGCCAGTTTTTACCGTAATAGTTATATTGAAATTTTCATAGATCGATCAGCTTTGATGATTGATTTAGTAGATTGGATTTTATTTAAGGACTTATTTAATTAAGGACTCTTGTCTCAAGAATTTATAATTATTTAAGGACTTGTTGTCTCAAGAATATTTTGTTAAATATGATTCACAGAGCAGATGATGTATGTAAAAATTTAATTCATCAGCATTTTTTCCCTAAATCTATAATTATATATTTCACTTGGACCAATTGCTAAGAGATTATTTATGTATCTCCCCAAAAAAATTAAGAAATTAAAAGTTGGGCTCCGATTACAAGAAGATGCCTTGTAGATGTTAAGCCATATTTGCCTTAAATAAAATTGTTTAATTGGATTAGTAATATGTGTATAGTAAAATATCATAGAAAACGTTTCCATCCATTTATTTTCCAAAATTATCATGTTTCATATTTATTTCATTTTATACAGACACGTGCCAAAAATGACATTTTTATATGTTTAATTTGGAATGATATTTGATTTATTTTTTCTCGTGAGAGAACACGATATTGTTTTGGTAGAAAGTTTTGATGTCTCTGAAATATGCGGGTGAAAATAGTTTTATATGCTTTTATAAATTTTGCATTGTTAATTATTACGTATGCTTGTTTGAAAGAAAATACGTTTTTATTTCGCATGATTCATTAAAAAGCGGAGAAAAATTACAAACACGAAGGTGAATTCATTGATTTGCACAAAATATCTTCTTCACATTGCTTTTTGTTCTTCGTTTCTTTGAAAAGACGTCATTTTAAAAGTCTGTTTAAGATTTCTTGCTTTTGAATATTTAATCTCGCTCTCAGAAGATTATCGTTTGGTGCTTTTCTAAAAATTCTTTTTCAGTTTTAACTGTCGCAGTTTTGTAATATATTTTTATTTTGTATTTTTATTTATTTTAATTCTTTAATTGAATTATTAAATTTGATATTGCAAACGATTTTCACTTGCATTTATTGTTTAAAAAATATCATATTTCCCATTTATTTCATTTCATATAATCACGTGATGAAAATTGTATTTTTCTGTTTTAATTTTGGTAGTAATTAACTTTTTATAAAATCAGAACTTCTGAAAATGTGATGGCAACATTTTATTAAAAGCTGATTTTTTTTGAGATCCTCGAGAAGATAAAACTTTTTTATTATTTTTTTTGCGAAATAAATTGTTGAAAAAAACGATTAAATTGAATGCTTAAAAATTCATTAAAAATAGAGTTTTAATTCGTAGGTCAAAACATTAGTATCATTGAAAAGCTAATTTTTTGCGCTTTAACTTGATGCAACAATCAATTTTGTGCTGTAATATTTTCGGAAGTTATAGCGAAAAAACGTCAAAATTTGGCTTATTTTTTAATTAATTAAAATTTTAATTAGAAATTCAAAAAAAGGGCTCCGAGGTGCACATTCCCGGCACCCAAGGTATACATATGCCAAATTTGGTAGCTGTAGGTCGAACGGTCTGGCCTGTACATCGCCAACAGACACACACACACACACACATTGTGCTTTATTATAAGTAAAGATAAAGATAAAGAAGTAATTTGTTTGAAGACATTCAAGACATTTAAGAGTTGTTTTAGGAGCATATCCCCACACCGGGCAAGCATATGTAATTACTGGACGCAAATAGGCGGTGTAAATAAGTATTTTATTTTTCCTAGTCATTTTAGAGTCTCGAGAGGTTAGGGGAAAAAAATTTACGATTTAGGTCTCGAAACTTTTTGGTTAAGTAGTTAAAATGGGGTTTCCAGGTTAATTTCCTATCGAGAATAACTCCTAAGTACTTGCATTCCTTAGACCACGGGATTTCTTGATTTTAAGGGGGGTGAATTTTAAATAATTACTTCTAGTAAAATAGATGTCTTCAGTTTTATTAGCATTAATTTCGATTTTCCACTTGGAGAACCAGTCCTCAAGAGTTTTGATGTGCCTATTGAGTGCTATGGAGATGTAATTTGGGTTTTTGTTTCGCGCTAGTATTGCCGTATCATCCGCGTACATACATATCATGGTATTAAATTGCTTTGGGATGTCATTAATAAAGAGTGAAAAAAGCATCGGCCCCAGCTTAGATCCCTGAGGGACACCTGCTAAGACTGGTTTGGTATCTGAATAAACGTTATTAAGTTTAATCCTGAAGGATCTATTGCTGAGGTACGATATTATAATTTTGATTAGGTGAGGGGGGATTTGATAGTTAATTAACTTGTAAATAAGGCCTTCTGGCCAAACTCTGTCAAAAGCCTTCTGGATGTCTAACAGAACTGCTGCTGTTTTTTGTTTGTTTTCTAGTCCTTCGATGAATTCAACGACTCTTAATAGTTGATGGGTGTTAGAGAGAAATTTTCTGAAACCAAATTATTCTGGGGTTAGTATATTTTTATCTTCTAAGTGGGAATTAAGGCGTTTTAAAATTATGTGCTCTGCAATTTTGCTGACCGTGGGAAGGAGTGAGATCGGGCGATAACTACTTGGGTCGGTTGGATCTTTTCCTGGTTTAAGAATAACAGCAGCAGTTTTCCACGTACTTGGGAAATAACCAAGTTTTAACATGCATTTAATAATATTGGTTAGAAAATAAGCATAGTTTTCAGGTAATGATTTGAGCATTTTATTTGAAATGTTATCTAAACCGGGTGCTTTCTTTACATTTAAAGTTTTAATATAGTCAGTTATTTCTTCCTTACTGGGGGGGGGGGGATGAAGTCATTAAAATTTGAGGGGAGAGAGTCCTGAAAGCTTTTGACTGTGTTATTTACTAGTCATTCTGTATCATAGTCATTAGTAGCATTGGGTTTAAATTGGTTCTCAAGGCTCAGCGCCAGGCAGTTTGCTTTTTCCTTATCATTAATAGCAATACTAGTTTGGCCATTATACACAAATGAAAGCTCTGGAAAACGGACTGCGCATTTATACTTTTTCACTGCGATACTACTGCCTTCTGTATATTTGCATATTGCTATCCCATGACTTTTGTCACTTCAGTGTATAATTCATTATAACCAGACTGCTTATAAAAACATTATTCCAATTTTTAGTGTCATAAATTATCTGTATTGTAAAAAATAACAATGATTTGTATTCAAGTTTGTAAATTCTTCAAAACTAATGAAGTTATGTATTTTTGTTCACAGTCATGGTGGCTCACTTAAATCATCCAAAAAGTTCTCTCACCATCATTATCAATATCGCAGCGCTCCTTCAAAAAGAATATGTGGGAAAGAGCAGTTCTTTTGCAATAGATTCTATTTCCAAATCCTTGTAGTCATTTTAATCTTCATTATGGCCTTTTGGTAAGTTTTCTCTTCTGTGAATATTCATTTTGCTCTATTTGTGATCATTATGCATATAACTTTTCATTTCTTTTTTGTTATTCATCAGTATCTTTTTAGCACAATAAGTTTAAAGCAAGCATATTTTATCTATTTATTTTTATCATTAAAAAATGTGTAACTATTGTTGTTGCTATTTGTTGAAAAGACATTTTAGACATTCATCTAATATGAAATTCTTAAACACCATCTTTCCTATCCTTATAATATATTTTCACTTTTCTTATATTTGAGTCTGTATCCTAGTTATTGACTTTGTATTCTTATATACTTTTCTTTAATAACTCAAATCAGTAGTGAGTGTACATTATTAATACCTGTATGGATGTTGTGTATAGAAAAAACTTTGTTGATTATATACTTTGTTGATATTTTTTAGTTGACTTATATACAATTCTAATAAATAAATAATAAATTATTAATAATGTTTATAATTAAGCAGATTTTTAGCTTAAAATTATTTATAATCCTGTAATTTCTTTATTGAATTAAAATGGAACTTATTTATTTCTAATTAATTAAACCTTATCATTCAAAATACTTCACTATAACCTTCGTTATACACATATTTTAAACAATAATTAAATTAGTATATATATTAAAATATGATCATTATGCAGTTTATACCATCATAGTAGTATATTTTTCCATTGACTTGCTTTTACAGTACGACTGGAAAGCCATTACAATTTAAAAAATGTATTCAACCATATTTCTTTTTAGTGTTTTCCACTAAAAAAAGGATGAGGTGCAACTTAAGCAGTTCATGTATGTTAAAATCTGCTGAGTTCTTAAGTATCATTGACTCATTTGAAATGATTCTGTAAATTTAAAAAGAATTAAAATAAGAGTTTAATTTCCATCTTGATGTTAGGGAGCATTTTTACAAATTTAAATAGTAATGAATAATTGCTTAGAATGTTTCTTTTTTTTTTTATTTACATTTTTAATTTATTTGTTATTTAAAAATGCATGTAGTATAGATTTTTTAACTATGATTAGTAAAAAGAAAAAAAAAGTAAGGTTCTTTTTGCTGTTTAATAAATGTTATACTTAATCTTTGATTAATATTTTTTGTTATTTAGAAAGTAAATTGTGTATGTTATTAATTATGTAATATAAATGTTCAGCAAAATAAAAATATCTACTTGGGTGATAACAAGCTTTAATATTTTCTAATATTTACTTTTCCTGAAAATAGATCTTTCATTTCAATTAATTCTTGTGTGCAAATAGATATTAACGTGGTTTATTCTTCACTTAGTGTTGTAACAATGGCCTCATTGTACTTCTTCGAATGGAGTAATCGACAAGTTCCTAACAATCCAGTGATTATCAGGTAAAAATGAATAATTCTTTGCTTTTTCTCTCTAGAATGATAGAATAAAAAGAAATCTTTAAGGATTAGTATCTAAATTTCTGCATATTTTTAAAAATCTTTTTTATCATACATTAAAAAAAATATTAAGTAATCATTTTAAAGATAAATGTATCATTGGTGAATCAAGAAACAACAACTAATTAATGAATCAAGAATTAAAAAGTTTGTAGCAACTGGAATTAAAAGTCAGTTCAATCATTTTTAAACTGTAGCCTAATTTTTTTATCCATATAGTAGAAATTCGATTATACTAGTCGCAATCAACTGATATTTCAGTTATCCTGAGACATAACAGATAATCGAACTCTGTTTTTCATATTTTTTTAATTATAAAATCAATTAATGTTTCATAAAAATGTCAAAGTTAGTCTTCATGCCCATTTTCACAAATCAATTTGCTTATAAAAGATCATTGTAGAGAAATGATATTTTGATATTCAAAATGTTATTTGATGGGAAAATAAAATTATATTAATAATAACACAATGCATTTTTGAATGGTTGAATTCTGTGCATTTTCATAGAAAATTGACACTACAAATGCTTTGTTAGTTTTCATGTTTCTGAGTGAGAGAAATTGCATTTTTGATAACATACAGAATAATTAGGAACATGCAAAAATAATATCGAAAATTCAAAAAGATTTTTATCAGTAATTGGTTTATGGCCTTTCTTATCAAGGATAGATTTTTTAACAGCCTTTTCTATGTGTACTCTTCTCTTCTCATAATTCGAAGAAATAATTTCTAGTACAGCATATACTTGTACATATCTGGTACAACGTATGTATTTTTAAAATAATATCAAATTTATTTTGCTCATTCCTTATAAACACTAACTATTTTTAAAAGTACTTTAAAAAGTTTTATAACTAATAAAAAGCTTTTTTTATTATTTCATATAAACAATTTTCAAAAAATTGCCAAAGGAAAAGAATTAAGATGTGAAAGTTAGCCTTTATTTACTGAGTTTTTGATCAACTTGAATAATGAACATTCAATTTCATTTACTTAAAGAAAAGGACCTATTATTCATTTGCGACCTATATTTCATTTTTTTACCTATTATTCATTTGCATTCCAACATATTTTGTAATATCAATATAGTGATTTTTTTTTTATTGTGCTAATATCCATTTGAGTTAAAATTGTTTTACATATATTAACTTATCCATCAATTCTATTTTTCTTGTTTATAGAGAGAGAACTTTTTTCAATGTAACTAATGTAAAAGAAATATCACCACAACCTTTTCTTGAGTTGGAAAAATCGAAATCTAGTATTGAAAATTCTATAGCTGTGCAAGACAATAAAAAAGGTTAGTGCATTTCTTCCACTACAATTAACTCTGTTTTCTCAAACTGACATTTAAATTCAAGCTTAAAATAACATATACGGTTGAAGTAATGTGTTTTTGAAAAAATGACAATTTCTATATATTGTTTGAATTTTAATATTTCTGCCGATAATAGAGTGAGAAAATTAAACTATTATTTCCAGTTTAACTTTAAAATTAAGCTAAATGTGATAATTGAAATGCAGAATGCGGAATTTAAAGGGTAAGATGACATTTTTTAGTACATCATGTAATTGAATTATGGCGTTACTGAATCATATTTAAATATGATTATGCAATCGTTATATCTTTCTTGCGCGAATTGATTTTAATAAAATATTTTATTTCTTTCGAAACTTTATACCTTATGTATTAATGGGTGTAATATATTAAAACAAAATTCGATATAATGTAAATTTTTAACTTTTTATTTGTTTTATTTTTGTGTCATAAATACAAAATCAAAAGTTCTTTTATGCGTTTAATATGTTTATAAAGGATAGCAAAGTTTTATGATGATATAATAATATAACATGCATCAGTTTTAGTTGCCAGCTAATAGCCTAATGCAGAATTAAAATAAAAATCCCGATAATAATCTGTTATTATAAGATTATTAATATGAAAAAATATTGCACTAATGTTGTTTTGTATGAATTAGCTGAATATTCAATTTATAATTTCTTTATTTTCATGTGAGAGCATGCTGTTGTTTTGGTTAGAAGGTTTTGATGTCTCCAAAATTTACGGGCAAAAAATTAAGATTGTGAGCCACCGGAAATTATCGGTTGAAGAATTTTTTACCTGCTTTTACGAGTATTGCATTATTATAATGTATGCTTCTTAACAGATGCATTTTTAAAAGGTTGTCTGAGAACTTTGACATCATACCTGTTATTTCATCTTAAAATCGATCGAGTGCCATAACTTCGTGTGCTAGCTAGAAAAACTGAAAATGAAAGTTTTAAAAAATCATTATTATATGTATATATACAATAATATACATCATTATATGCATATTATTGAGGGATAGAGACCGATAGAGAAGTCTCGTGATTGTTTCAAACCGGTTTAAACTGGTTAATGACTAAAAAAATAATAATGTTCTCATGTGATAACTTGAAATTTGCGATTCTAAATTTCATTTTTTATATTAGCATTTACATAAACTTTCTTTTTCAGAAACCAGAATTTTGGATATTAATAGAACCGTTCCAAATCGAAGAATAGAGATTGGAAAATATACGACTCCTTATCCTGGAATTTCGTCACTGATGACAACGCCTCGCTACTTTCAAAACCGCTATCCGACATTCGTCCCCATCTTGAAACCGAGAGTAATTGGAACCCCTAACCACTGTCGTTTCCCACAAAGGCAAAACATGCATTGTGACATCCACTGCTGCTCTCTAACCGAAACTTTGCAGGCGTCAAATATGGGTAACAGTGATGAGCTCTCTTACCCCATTTTAAATGCCAAATTGGAATCAGCCTTGCATTTATATGGTTTGTACATTTCAAGATTAGTGATATGTTGTACTTTAATTAAATTATTTGTCAACTTCTGCATATTTAAAATAATTGGAAAATTGCACCATTCCTATCTAATTACTCCCATTATGCAACTATTTTTAAAGAAAGTGCCTCAACTCTGCTTCAATTTGTTTCTTCTAGAGGTGAAAATTTCAACAGAGTTCTCTAGACATAACTAATGTATTGATTTTGTCTTTTAATTTCATATGGGAATTCGTGACTTCTAGATACATCACCAAGGGTCGCTCTATCTCTGCTCCTACATTTTTGAGAAATATTGCAAAATAAAACTTGAACAGAATGTCCATTCTCAGCGATTAGACCAGCTGCCTCAATTTTTACCATTAATATTATTAATATGATCCTCAAAAACTGGTAATACAAGGTAAACAAAAAAGTTCTTGCCCTTTTTAATGACCCAAAAGAATATGACATACAAACAGCGTAGCCTGTTTTTAGTCCTCGGAGTAATCGCCATCGGCATCCAGCACCTTCTGCCAACGTATCTCCAGTTCTTCAATCCCCTTGCGGTAAAACTCTGGGGTGTGGGACGCAAAGTAGTCCGTGAGAGCTTGGCGCCCGTCTGCTTCATTGGTGAAGGCCTCCCGTTACCATGCAATAATAGTACACACTTTCTATTAACCAGTGCTGGCTCCTTCTGATGCAACGCCTGTTGTTCACGTTCCAATTGCAGCGCATACAAGTCTGTAGAGATCGTTTGGCCCGTTGGTAGTAACTCATAGTGAACCACTTGCCGACAAGTCCACCAGACGCAAAGCATAATCTTGCGTGGGTGCATAGGTGGTCTTTCGCTGTGCGGGACAGTATTCTGGGGTGACAACCAATGTTTGGAACGCTTGGGTGTGTCATACAGGACCCACTTCTCGTATTGGTCAGCACTCGATTGTCCATAAGCCACTCGTTGTTTCTTATGGACTTCCAACAGCGTGTGAGGAACCCACTTGCTCAGCCTGTATGTTTTACCTAAGCGGTGCAGATGAAGTTTAACCGTTTCATTGTCTGGCTAGTTCACCACACGTTTGACTACTGTCCTCCTCAATGGCCGCCTGCAGGGCTTCATCATCCAAGGCCTGTGGTCGTCCTGTTCGAGCTTTATCACAGAGGAACAACCTGAATTTTTGAAGCCTATGCCTTGTTGTGCGTTCATTGACAACACTATCCCCAAACGCTTGACGTATTCGGCGACTTGATGCAGCGGTTGATAAACCTACTTTGAAGTCATAAAGTAAACAACCTCGAACGAATTTCTTCGATACGTCCATTTCGCTTCGCTACTGTACGAGTTCCGATGGATGAATGTGAGCAGTGGACCTGCGTTTATAACAACTGATATTCCTATTCTCGACTGACGGTTTCTCACTCACGTCATACACGTTGTATACTTATTCTCCCTTCTTTCAATGGAAATGTGCAAACGGCATCTATGCAAGAACTTTTTTTTTTACCTTGTATTAATAAGATTAGTTTGATCATGTCGATGAACTTGAATAAAATAAATAGGAAACGTCTTTATTATATTAGCCATGCTTATCGTATTAATGGTAATGATAGACAACAATAAAAATAGGTACTTTTCCGTTAGCCTTAAGTCAAAGAAATTGGCGGAATTCTACATTATTTAGCGACTTTTCGCTTGCATCCGGCAAACGGAAAAGTACCAGAAAAACATGATTTATTATTTTGTAGTGTCTTTCGAAATGAAGAGATAAAGGTACTTACGTATTATACCGTCCAACTTTATCGCCAAATTTGAAGTCGTCGCCAATTATGGCAATCCGGCAATGGTGTAATCCGTTGATCCTTATCGCCAAATTTAAATCCGTCGCCAATGAGTAACTAAATCATTGGCGAAGACGGTATAGTACGTAAGTACCGAAAAAAGGACCGTATGACATATCTAGAATTTATTAACTTTAATGGGAAATAAAAATTTTCGAAATTAAGTCAGTGGTTATGGTTAAAAATGCTTTCTTTAGTTTTTACCATAGATAATGAACAGTGTTGTATTATTTTGAATTGTCTCTTTAAAAAATGATGCATCTAGAGGTTATACGCTTTCTATTGAAACTAAAATTAGAGAAATTGGAGTAATGGTTGGGTTTAGTGACTAATTCACTTTGATGTTTTTAGAATTTAAAATTTAATAAATCAAATGTTGTTTTGCAATTTAAAAAATAAAATGCTAACATTTGTAGATTTTAAAGAGCCTGAACTGAATGAAGATGGTCCGGTGGAAAAAGATGCCCATGACTCTCGCTTTGATGTGAACTCGTCTCCTTCGCCAACAGAAGCAGGTTACAATAACAAGCAATCCTCCAGCACGCCACAACCAATGCCTTCAAAAAATGATCCTCCTATGCATCAGAATCAAATCAGACAGACCAGAGACCCGATAAATCCACAACGTTTGAAACTCATTAGCGAAAAAAATGCAACAGATGAATCAAACAGTGCAGAATCAGGGAAAATAGGGCTTCCAAGTCAGTTGGATCAGAAACTGAAAAATATTTTAAAGAACGATAAGGTCTTGCTGGCTGCTGTTGAGGCTGAAAGAAGGATACGAAGAGGAACTAAGCCTTTCTCAAGAAAAGGTAATTATAATTGTTAGCCAACCCCCCATCTTTTTATTTCATTTTTATAAAAAATTTAATTTAAAAAAAGACATAGAAAATATTATTAAATCTGATATTAAATGAACTTGTAATTATGTTTTTGTAAATAAGCAAATAATATTGTATTGTTACAAGCGGGCGAGCGCCGCGAAGGAATGCCAAAGATGGCGACGTTTGGCGAGGAGCTTCGCGCCAGCTTGATTGGTTTGGCGAAAGGAATAGTCTAGTAACCGCTGGATTACGCGCGTTGTTTTTAGAAATTTCGCGTGTTTCGAGGCACGCGCTTCCTCGGCTATATTAGGGACAAGTAGGCGGAGTGAGTTAGTTAGTTCAGTTGCTAGTTAGTTGCTATGGCTATGGTGTGTTTATTTGTATTTCATTTAGCATCACATTTAGAATTCTCAAATTTTTCGCTGGTTCAATTATTTTCGGTGATTGGGCTTTGAACTGGAAGGTCGTGTGCGTTCCAGCTCTGTTTCTTCAATCACTACCCTGTCGCAATTAGCAGTAGATGAACCTCCTAGATCCGACTCGTCCTTATTAGGATTAGTTCCGGAAGGGTCAATGATGGAGTCGAATAAGAAATTATGTGCTGGGCACAATAATGAAATCATGATGATGGATGAATCTAACGTCCCCATGAGCCAAGATGTCAACCAATCCTGCCAGCACTGCGCCAGAGTCATTCATCTTCAAGAATGCATCAAGTCCCTTACCTTCCAATGTGAATTCCACAAAAAAGGTTACCTGGATGCCAGACATGTATTTGGGATGGACCATGAACTCACAGCACAACTTGATACATCCTGGAAGGACAACTCTCGGGAGGCAGACGCAGCCAGGGGTGAGTTGATTTCACTTGGCGATTGTCAGGACCCAAATTGTAGAACTAAAAAGTCCCCCCCTCAGGCGAGCAATAATTTTCAACTTCCTTCCCCCTCTAAGAGGAAAATCGCAAATAAAAACTCAAACAAACCAGTTGCAAACTACACCCCAATTCAAAATCGTTTTGCCGGGTTAACAATTGAAGAACCCAGTGTAGATACTGATAAAACTCCAGAGACTAAAATACCTCCTATTATGTTGCAAATGGTTGATAACTTAAATGAAATACTTAAGGAAATTAATCAAACCTGTGGCGAAACCACCAACAAATTTAGTAATAACTACATTAAAATTTTCCCCCAATCTATAGATCAACATCGTAAAATCCAAGAACTTTGTAACGAAAAAGAATATGAATATTACGTTATCACACCGAAAGACAAGCGACCACTTAAAGTGGTAATTAAGGGCCTTCCCCACCGTTTCAACCTTGATGAACTTAAAAATTGCTTAATGGATAAAAACATTCCAGTAAATAAACTCTCCCAAATGACAAAATTCCGTACTAAGGAGCCTTTACCTTTCTACCTAGTAGAATTACCAAAAAATAAAGCAGCCGAGGAAATATTCAACATCAAATATCTTTGCTATCTCTCTGTTACAATCGAACACTTCAAAGGACGTCCCATGGTAACACAATGCTTTAAGTGCAATAATTTCCACCACACAGCAAACAATTGTGGATACAAACCTCGCTGCCTTAAATGCGGAGCAAACCACGAGACCAATGCATGTAGCCAGAAGGAAATTATTCCCAACCCAAGATGTATAAATTGCGGGGAATATGGTCACATCGCCTCTTATAGAGGGTGCAGTAAATTTCCCAAGTTACCATCGGCCACGCAAAATAGGAATAATTACTTCCGAAAAAATCAATCAGTTGTTCAGGAAAACATGTCTTACGCGAGCCATTTTAGTAAGAGCCGAACCCAGAAAATGGCGCCACATGAAGGCCATGTTTACAGCCAGGTAGATCCGATAAACCAAACTGACATCGCAAGCGTAGTTGACGCTATGCGGGCTTTCAATGAGCTCGTCAGGGAATTTCCCAATCTTATAGCAGAATTAGGTAAATTAAAACACGCAACCAATCGATTAGACAAAATGAAAATATTCCTCAATGCATTTTCTGATCAGGAACTCTTCGATAAAACGTAATTTTCAATCGCCAAAGCCTCCGTATTATTTACTGGAACGCAAATGGCATTAAAAATAAAATGTTTGATTTTCGTAATTTTGTAAATAAGTATAATCCCGATATAATTTTATTGCAAGAAACCCACCTTAGACCACAAAGGAAAATCTTCCTGGCTAATTACTTTTCGTATTACAGCTACCGCTTTAATAAAAATGGAGGTGGAACCGCTATTTTAATTAAAAACGGCATACCTCATAGTGAGGTCCCCCCGCCCGTCCTACAACATGTAGAAGCTAGCGTGGTTAAAATTAATATTAAAAATATGGAACCCTTTCTCTTAACTTCTGCTTATATCCCCCCAACTAGTGATACTTCCAATTTTGTCTTTGATCTCGAAAATTTAATGCAATTAGGCCCTATTCAAATTTTTTGTGGAGACTTCAACGCTCACCACGTTAGTTGGGGTTGTAAATGTAAAAGTCCAAGAGGCAACTCCTTATACCACTTCGCCCAACAGGCCGGTCTTGAAATTCTAGCACCTAACTCCCCCACTAGATTTGGTTCCCACTCCGCTAATACCCTTGATCTTACAATAGTTAATAACTTTCATTACCCCTACGACATTAAATCTATCCCTGAGCTTAACTCAGATCACAACCCCATCCTTCTAAATTTTTACTTTAAATACTCGCTCCCAATAAACTCCTCTATTTATAAGACTAACTGGAAAAATTTCAACTACCTTCTCAGCCAATCAGATACCCCGCTTAACCCAGAAATCTCCTCTACTAGCGAATTAGAAGCTGCCGTCAAGCTCCTAGAAAACCAAATGCTCAAAGCCAAAATGGATGCATCAGCTCCCAGTATGACCAGCCAAAAACATTTAGACCCCAAAATTAGAGTCCTCATCAGAGATAGGAATATTGCCAGGAAGATTTTTCAGAATACTAGGGACCCAGTTTTCAAGAGACTCATGAATAGATTAAATAAGGAAATAACTAAATTAGGCACTCAACTTGATAACAATGAATTCGTCAACAAAATCGTAAATACCAACGCAGAAGACGGGTCCATTTGGAAATTAGTTAAATCGCACAAAAATAAACAACACAAGATTCCGCCCTTAAATGGCCAATCTAGTATTGCAATTAATGATAATGATAAAGCAAACTGCTTGGCGGAAAGCCTTGAGAACCAATTTAAACCTAATGACACCCATGATCTCACAACAGAGCACCTTGTAAATAATACAATCAAAAGCTTTCAAGACTCCCTCCCCCCCAATTTTAATGACTTCTCACCCACAAATTTTAATGAACTTAATGACTATATTAAAACTTTAAATATCAAAAAAGCATCTGGAATCGATAATATCAGCAACCAGATGATCAAAAATTTACCTAATAACTACATCTACTTTTTAGCCATTATTATTAACAATATGCTCAAGTTAGGATATTTCCCAAGCTCCTGGAAAACTGCTGCAGTAATTCCAATAATTAAACCCGGTAAGGACCCAACTGATCCGACTAGCTATCGCCCCATTTCGCTTCTCCCCACAATTAGTAAAGTCGCCGAACACATTATTTTAGCCAGATTAAATGAACATCTTAATAATAATAATATTCTTATCCCAGAACAGTTTGGTTTCCGCCATGCCCTCTCTACCACCCACCAACTGCTCAGGGTAACTGAATTCATAGAAGAAGGCTTTTCAAATAAACAATACTCAGCAGCAGTTTTTCTCGATATACAGAAAGCTTTTGACAGAGTTTGGCTTGAAGGCCTTATTTACAAATTAATAAACTACAATATACCTCCGCACCTAATCAAAATTTTAATATCTTACCTCAGCAACAGATCCTTCAGGATTAAACTGAACAATGTTTTCTCAGTTATAAAACCGATTTTAGCTGGTGTTCCTCAAGGATCCAAGCTGGGGCCAGTTCTTTTTTCTATTTTCATAAATGACATCCCGAAACAATTTAATACCATATTATGCATGTACGCAGATGATACTGCAATACTAGCGCGCAACAACAATCCAAATTACATTACAATAGCTCTTAATAGACATATTAAATCTCTTGAGGACTGGTTCTCCAAGTGGAAAATTGTAATTAATGCGTCAAAAACTGAAGCTATTTATTTTAGTAGATATAAAGCTAAGAAATTCCGCCCTCTTCAAATTAAAAATCAAAACATCCCGTGGTCTAAGGAATGTAAATATTTAGGAGTCATTTTAGACAGTAAATTAACTTGGAAGCCCCACTTTAATTATCTAACCAACAAGTTTCGAGACCTAACTCGTAAATTATATCCCTTAATCTCTCGAGACTCCAAAATGACCAGGAAGAATAAAATACTTATTTACACTGCCTATTTGCGTCCAGTAATTACATATGCTTGCCCTGTGTGGGGTTATGCGCCTAAATCCAATCTAATTCATGTCGAAAGACTCCAAACCAGATTTCTAAGAAATATCTGCAAAATGCATTGGTACATGCCAAGTAAAAACATGTACCTTGCACTAGACTATCCTCCACTTAAAAAATTTCTTAAAAAACTTGCAACTAAATTTTTTGAAGACTTGGAAAAAATCAATAATGAAGCCATCCTTAATATCCCCAGATATACCCCAAACATTAAAGTCAGAAGACCTAGAAATATTTTACTCTAATCTCACCTCATTTCCAATATTGTAATTTAACTTTTGTTATTTTTAACTTTTTCTTTTTTCCATACTTAAACTCTTATTTTTGATGATTTAAATCAGCTCTAAGTCTTAAGTTCTCACATGGTGCATAACTCCACACCCACCACCCCTAAATAGCCAATCAAAATCTGTCCTGACTCTCGCCAACTCACCCACCCCTACTCCTCAACAACTACTACTTAAGGGCCTGCAGAACTTTTCCAGTCCACTTCGCAGACGGTCACGTATGTAGCTGAAAGCAACGTGGAAGCATTTCATCATGACTGGGGATAAGCCCCTGCCGGGGCTAGGAGCCCCAATAATCCAACCACTAGCGAGTGAGTTAGTTAGTTGAGAGTTTTCTCTCGGAAGAGAAGCTTCTCGCTGGACTAGAGGATTATTGAGCTGTGTTTACGTTTGCTGTTAACGTTGCATTATTGAGCTCGCTGCGATATACTGTTGCTGTGTTATACGATAGCTGTTTTGCAATCTGTTGTTATTGTGCGTAAGGCTTGCATTTACGCTGTAAGTGACTGTTGACTGCTGGATTGTGTTTATCTGAAATTTTTATTTTATCAATTGTCCTGTAAATAGCTGTAGATAAATTTGTTTGTGCTGTCCTCAAATAAAGTCCATTCAATCCGAACCCGCTACGCTAAAAACGTAACAGTATGTTATATTTATATAGAAACATAATAATCATGATTTTATCTTATTCAATGTAAAAATCTGTATTTGGAACAAAACAATTTTTTTTTAATTTTTGTAATTTTATTTTGCTCTCATGTAACTATACCAATTCCAATTATATAAATTTTTTACACTGACTTAAAATATTATCTGTAGGATTATAATTAACATAGTAGGATTATATCATGTTTGTATGGATGTTTTCATATTTGTTTGTATACTTTCTCCAATTTTTTAAAAATTATTGTTTAGGATTTCTTTGATCTCCTCTATCTGCATAGTTCATAACTCTCATTATACTTTTATTCTGAAATCAAGTAAAATATGTTGTAATTGTATATTTTTAATTGCTCTCAAAGTAAGGAGCATAAACCAAAATTATAATTACTTTCTACACAAATTAGTAACTATGATATTTTTTGAGAATACTGTGTTCATTAATAGTAAATGATAGAAGTGCTAATTACTTAAAAATCTTTTTTTAGACTTACCAAAAGCGATTGAGTCGTTGCGATTATTGGAAATCAATACTACTATTGGACACGGATATTGTAATACTCTTCAATGTGCTCATCGGACGGGTCCTCGTTTTAGTTATCTGATTCCAGTTTCCAAGTATATGGTAGAGGAATACATCACATTACAATTCAAGTATGAAATTTTTCATCAGTAAAAAAAATTGTGCCTTTTGATGTATTTTTTAAAAATAGAAATTAGCAAAATTCTGAGGTAAAACTTAAAAGACAATTTTATCTATATTAATAAAAATGGATCTCGAAATGCGTTGCTAAGCGCAAAACTGGAGAACGGCTTGACCGATTCGGATAATTTTTTAAAAATATTTTCGTTAAGACACGAGGATGGTTTTTATGGAGAGAAAAAATTAAAAAACTACGTGGAAAATAGTTAAAACGACACTTTTCTTACTTTCACGCCAAAAATCTTCATTTCCTTCCCCCACACCAACTGAGTAAGATAGCAGGAAGTAATGAATTATGATTTGTTTAGAAAGAAATGCGCGAAGTCAGTTGGTTTTCATTCGTAGATAACGGGATGTTTAAAAAAGAAAGAAAATAGTTGCTTTTATTATTAGTCTGTATGGATATTTAATCTATGTCTGCTCAAAATAAAGTCTGGGCAGCGAAGAAAAAAGAATGAAAAGAAGGTTGTGTGTGTTTCACACATTATTTCCTCTGTGAGCGGCATTTTCCAAGCTGTTTTTAAACTTTCGCATCTCTTGGAAACCAATTGTGTCTTTATTTGTTTAGTGTGTTTGCATTTCTGAAAATTTGAATCTCATTATTCTATAAAAACGCAGAATTTTAGACCTTTCCCTCCACCATTTAAGTAAAATATCAATTCCGGGACAATCATTGTTCGGATAGAAAGAGAAAGATGAGTAGTACAATGAACAGAACATCTGTAGAAAATAATACAATTAATGAATTATATGATTATCAAAATTTGTTTGGTTTAAAAATATTTTAGTGAAAAACCTGTTATGAGACACAGCTACATAAAATATTATAGGAAAATTTTAGCGACCATTAATACTGGCGAACCGACTGGTCGCCAAAGGCGGCTAGTTTAAAATATATTTTTTTCCATTTAATCATCAAAATGTGACACTAATACATTAATTCTTAAATTTGTACAATGTGCGATTATTAACTTTTCAGGAATAATTTTTTTAATATTATTGTCAAATGAAAAAAAATATTGAATATTCTGTTTTTATATTACAAGTATTAATTTTTAACAAAAGCTAAGCAAACAAGTGTCAATAACTTTCAAGTAATTAAAGAATAATAAAGTCCTTTCGATATTTTAGTAGCTATAACTACTATATTTTAAAAGGTTTTATAATAATTTCCTATAAATATTTAAAATTATTCTTAATATATGTGCATGTACAAATTAATTTTCTATTTTAGTCTTGCAGTGCCTTTAATAGTAGACCACTGTCAACCTGATGACAAACCTGTTGCCTGTCCTGTACCACAGAGCGGAGCTGGGGATCTCCCACATGATTATATTAGAGATCAGAATCTGACAGAAGTATATAATCGTCTTTGTTAGATTTCCTATAATTATTTTGAAAAACATACAATAGTAAAGTTAGTCTATATACTAGTCAGTTTTGGAAAGTCTGAATCTTAATAATTGTTTAAAAGAATGGTAAATTCAAGTTATCTTTGCAAGGAATAAAGATCTCCAATATGCAAAAGAAATATTTTCATTTTAAATCTATTATTGTACAATTATTAAGATTACAACATTTCAGTTTTGGTTTCTAATGTTCTTGCATACCTTTTGTAAAAATATGAATAATCAGCATAATTAACCTTGAGACTCACTCAGGTTTGGTTTTCAAAAGACATTCTCATTCAAGTTCAAAAAAATGTGTAGTATTTTATATTTATCAAGGTATATTTAAAATCAAAAAGTCAGTTGTATTTTCAGCACTTATTTTAATGCATATTACCTCATACAATAAATGTTTAATTCATTTTATAAAATGGAAATTACTTGCATTTTTATTGTAATTTATAAAATATTTAAGTACTTATAAAAATGAGAAAAGCTAAAGGGAATTCTCTATTATCCTATATATAACTGAGATTTTTGATATTAAATCAATAATTAGATCTCATTCTATTTTTGTTGTTGTTGAGGAATTGAAGAATAACATGTATTTTTGCATTTTGAGAAAAATGAAATGGTTTCATAATCTCTGAGTATAGTTTTGAATCTAAAAGACATTAAAATCATAATTATGATATGTTACTAATTATAAAATACTATAATATAAAAAAAATATAATCTTATCTAAGAATCCTATAATAATTAGGATTTTATTTTCTTTACTTTCTCTTCCAAATATCAAATTCTAACCAGTTCTATTGATAGTAAATTATAATGAATAATTCTTTTTCATTATTTTTAAAATTCTGCAAATAGTAAAATCTAGACTATAACCAAAATAAACATTAGCACTCTTCTCACTATTAATTGAAATGTTAAAAGAAATGAACAAAAATAATAATTAACTAATGATTTTTGGAAATTTAACAAAATATTATTGTTATAGGAGGTAGATCCTAGTTGGAGGCTTCCTGTTGGTTTATATTTAAGAAGCACCTACAGATTCAGAGTTCAGACCAGGACTGTTGTTTCTGATACTGTAAGTTCTATTTCTTTCTTCATATAAATATATATTTTAGCATTAAAAATAATTTCATTCACATTAATAAAAGTTTTAATTATTTGTCAATTGAAAATATTGATTCAAATAATTATAAGAATAACATAATCACAATAAGTTTACTTCACACCTATGATGCTTAGCATTTTATAATTAAAAAGTTACATTTCACTTCTGTAACTAAATCATTCATTCTTTCTAATATGTATTCCCAAACAACAAAGGAATTTTCAAACATATATTATCTTAAATTTTATTTATTTTGTTTAGATAATGCAATAAATCTGAAATTTACATATACTAAAATTGTTTTTTTTTGAATTGTTAATTGTGTATCAATAAGTTTTTTTGATTTTCTATGAATTGTTTTGATAGTTTTTCGGGAAAAAAAATTTCATCCAGTGTTTCTTGTATATATAAATTTAATCGACAGGTTAAAATAAACTTCCTTTATAACCTGTTAAGGTCTAAAGTACACTGTTAATTAAGCTACAAGTAAATAATTGAACATTGAGATTTTTACTAATTTCTATATTTCAGACAGAGAATTCGAAGAACATATTTTTGGACTTATGTCACTCTGTTTATTAATTCAAAAACTCTTTAAACTAGATTATTTAATTTCATTTGTAGTACAATGTGCACAAGAGAGATCAATGTTTTTTCTTTATTACAAAAAATTAGTGTGATATTGAAGAAAGAAAATGTTTATCATTTTAGTTTTAAAATTGAACAAAAGACAGCTAATCCAAACATGAAATAGTTAATGAAATTATTAATGATTGTAAAAATGTAATAATGACCAGACATTGAGAGCTGGGATGATGGATACTGAGTAAACTGTAACATAATAAATAATCAATAATTAAATTAGAATAGCTGTTCAAAATTGTTGAACTACAAAAATAGCATGGTAATATTTGTTTAAATTATTATGAATTTACAATTCTCGAAAAAAAAGCCTATGTTGAAGCATAATAGTTTCTTTTTTCGCCTTTGAAGTAAATTTTATAATTAGGACAAGATTTTATGCTTACCTTTACCTTACCTGTTTGTAACAGAATCTATATTTTTTTAGTTTTCAACTATGCATATAAAAAAATGAATATTTTTTTCTTAATATGTATTAATTAATTATCTGATCCTGCCAATTATTTGTTGTTTCATTACAGCCATGTTCTCTTCCTGCTACTGAGTTAGGCTACTCTTTTATAGAATTTATTCTAGTTTTTCAAAGGACATGTGATAAATAATTATCCATTTTTCAAGAAAATTGAAGAAAACAATTCTGAAGTAGAGAAGCTTCTGAATTCTACAGTAAATGTGCCATTAAGTACTCTTTACAATTTAACAAAACATAAACTCAGTAATAAATGCTTGATGCTTTTCCCCCCTTAACTGAAAGGAAGCAATGAACCAAATCTAACTTAAAACATGACTGCTGTCAAGTTATCATTATTTTTAAAGTGACACTGATGGGACACAATTTCATGGTGAAGATCTTTTGTAAAGATCTTGCACTAGAAAAATACCATTGCATCTATCAACTTGCAATAAAAACTGTATTTGACTCAAAGGAAAAGATTGTTTTCCTTTTTTCTCCCCCACAATTTAAATGTAAGATGAAACTCAAAAGAGGGGTGTATCATGTCAGCACAAATTTAAAGTCATCGATGACACATTCCATCTTAAGAATCTCATCTGATAGAAGTGAAGGAAAGAACCTTTTGTGATACTGTTTGTGAATCTCTTCATTGTGAATACAACATAAAAATGTTTTTAATCTTACTTTAATACTGGGTTTTATTATGGGATTTGTGCCTTTATGTACAGTATATCTTTTTATTGAAATATATCATTATATAATGTGAAAGTAGTTTATATAATACATTAATTCTTTTAACATATTTTTTAAATCAAATGAATTAAAATATAAGAATTTCATATCAATTATATATCAGATAGTTTTTAATATATTCACTGTGTATGTCAATTAACTAAATGATCTAAGCATGTTTAAAAATCATTTTCTGTGCTTTTTGTTGTAAATTTAAATATATATATATATAAATGAGAAGATAGTACTTGTTATGTGATGCACAATTTGTTTTAATCAAAAAGAGAGAATCATGCAGCTTATATTGTAATAATTTTACATTCATTCATTTACTTAAGAGTATTATTACTGGCATCTGTTTTATTTTTGTGAAGAGCTTAAACAGAAAGTAATTATTCTCTTACTTCCATGTGATAAAGTCAATCTCAACTGTGAAAAAATTATATTAGATTAATAAAAAAATTTGTTGCATTTATTATATTATTTATTATTTGATATACATTTTGAATGTAGTCTTGGGATTCTTTTTCATTATCTAAAAATTTTAATCTTGTCACTGTATGTTATTTCAAGTAAGTAATAACTTACTTTCCCTTATGTTGGATATCTATAAATTACTATATATGAAACTAAAGTTGCTTTAATTTACTAATAAGTCTAATATAGCAATCAAATAATTAATAGTTTAAAAATTATTTCCCATTATTGTTTAGATAACTGTATGTAATCTTTTTACATATATACTATGCAAAGATTATGAAACATCCAAAATTACTGAAAAATAATAAACAAAAACATCAAAGCATTACCTTAATAAATTTTAAATGTTTTTAAAAGATGAAAAGTACAAACATATGCAGAGGATTACTTAAAAAATCTGACTTAAGTATACAAAGAAAATTAAGAAATTTTTCAAAAAAAAAATCAAAGTTGTTTTAAGAGTTATAACTCAGTCCTTTATGGTAATAAAAAAATGATAACTTGAGTATATTATACAAGAGTAAATTCAGTTTTTCATGCAATCTAAATAAAAATATTTCAAAAATTATCTTAAATATCATTCTCAAAGTATTTTCAACTTTAATACAAATGCAATTAAACACTATTCATCAAAATTAAGAAAGCTGAAGATTTTGATTTGCATTCGTTCTAATAAAACAAATAATTCTTTTTTTTTTCTATTATAATATTAAATAATGTATAAAAAAACCAATTAAATTATATGTTCCCCATAATATTTTCTTCATCATTTAATGATACAAAAATACATAAATTAATAATATACCATATTCAGCTTCAGCTTTTATTTTATATAAAAGTAGCAATATTTTTAAATTATACAACAGATTTTTGGTATATAAGTGAAGGATACAATAGTATTAAGCAAGATTTTGATATTTCGAACTATAATTTGCAGAAAACTTATAAAATTTCCAGCATTAAATTTATTTTCTGGAAAAAATAAAGCTGCATATGTCTATGTAACAAATGCAACATATCTGGCAAATTCAAATAGAATATACATTTATTTTAAGTCTGTAATTTCCAGAAATAATCACACCACCTTTATAAGTAAAAGTTTTATGTTTTAAAAAAGAATAAATAAATTTGACTAAGAGTCCTGTAAACTTTCATGAAGTTGCTATACTTTTTAAATAATCGTTATACTTCTTTTCCTGTGCATTATATAGCTTCATGACTTTTTTCAGTTGACTGTCAGTAAGTTCTTTGCCTTCCACATCATGAGTAGGAATACCCTAAATTAGAGAAAAAAATGCAATTTGTAATTGCACATTCTCTAGAGGGTAATTTTATATTTCAAATCAATCTTATTCAGCTATAATATTTTGCTTTAAAAATAGCTTATGGGTAAAGTATTGAATTATAGCCTTTTACTAACCTTGTCATCAAATTTGGAATATTTATCAGTCATAGTTTTAAACATTTCACTGGGAGGCATTCTTTTTATAGCTTCCCTGGCCGCTTTCAAAGCCTCTTGTTCTTGTTTCTTTCTCTCCTTTTCTAATTTCTTTTCTGCTTCAGCCTGCAAAATCACAAAAGTTATGAAAGTTCCTGCAGTGTGTGAATATTAATGCAATTATCTGATGAATGATAGAATTATTAATTCTCAAAATAATAAATCTTATTGATAAAAAATATTTTTTTTCCTCTAATTCTGTCATTAATGTATGGTTTCCCCATTGGGACACTGTAGTTGTAGGTTTCACTTTTTAAAAATTGTCTAAAATGTATAAATAATAAAACAATATGGAAGCTACATCAAGTAAATCTGGGAAATGTCCCATTGCCCTTTAAATGGCATTTTGATTAATGTAAGTTTTTTTTACTATATTTAATTCTTATCAGCATTCTGAAAAAATCTTCATAGCATTTGTGTTTTGATTCTTTTTCTTTTCTCTCTCTCTTTCAATTAGTGACAAAGTAGCTAAAAGAAAATTTAAGATTCAAATGCAACAAAAAACAACCATTAAAAAATTTTAAAATTTCAGTACTATTCAAGAATAAATGTTGGCATTTGTATTATACAATATCTAAAATTAAAATTCAGGCAAAAGTTTTTGACTTTTTAAAACATTAAAAAGTAGAACACTTTTTTTTAATGAAATTTTTACGCAATATTTCATTTTGCATGTTTTTTCATCTGATTTTATAAATTAGAATCTCATTCCCCACCTAAAAATGGAATCATTTTCTCTGAAATTTGCAATTCATATAGGAGTTTTACATTTGAAGTGTTAATACCAATATTGCAATAATTTCTTCTAATTGCATGATTACTTTACAATAACAAAAAAGAAAAAATTCGAAAATATTCTAAAGTTATTTAAACTATAACGAAATTTACTTTCAACTTCATTTCCTTTTCTCTCGCAAGTTCTGCTGGATCTACTAATTTGATGGCAGCTTTCATTCCTGAAAAAAGGTTTTAAAAGCATTGGTTTCATCTTGCAAATATCATTCTTTCCACTGTGATTACCATGGTAAAAGTAGTTTAGAGATAGATAGTTGTCAAAGATGGTTCAATTTTTATCATTTGAGAATTAAAGTGATAAATGAAATCAGTGCCAAAATTAAAAATGCCAGCAAATCACACACACAAAAAAAAGAAGTAGTAAGTGCATTTCTTATTTGCCATATCCCATTTCTTATACATTAATATGCAATGCATTATAAAGTATTGCCTATTTTAGATTTCAACACGGAAAATAACACTAGAATTCTTTTAAGGGCGTGTTGAGGCACTTTAGTAGGAATAGCATTAGTAGCACATCTAATAAAAGTAGTAAAAAAGGAATTTAAAAAAATGAATAAATCATTTTTTATAAAAATTAAACAGCATTATTACAATCATTAATCATGCATAAATTGTTGAATTTCAGAAATATTTCTCTAAACCCAACCATTTATCTTATTTAATTTCAAGCCAATTTTCATTATTCACATCATTTTGCCTTAAGTTATCATCATATAATATTAGTTGAATGTCAAAGATATTTATTTAATTAACTTGGTGATTCTGTAAGGCTTGATGTAATCTTGATGCCTTAAGAGTGAAAAATTTCAACAATGCACACACAGATAAATTGTTTTTCCCCCATTTCAATCTCTCTTTCAAGACAAAAAGGCTTTAGTTACTTTTGCTTATTCAGCTTTATTAATCATTTCATATTATCTTATATGTAGAAAAATTAAATGTTTAATATTAAAAAATTCTTTAATTATGGATCATTTGATTTTATTAAAAGTTTTTGCAGATATAATTTTGATAACTAATATTCTGAATTTCCTACACACATCAAATACTTTTAACATACTTATGCATTTAAATATTATTAGATTAGTTAATATTGAGTTATAAATTTACCTTCCTGGTCTTCCAATCGCACTCCTAAGTTTGGTAATATATCATCCCTTAATTCATCACATTTCTTAAGGATAGATGTAGCTGTAGAATAAACATTCTCATTAAAATGTTAAAATTACATAAAAATATGCAACAGCTGTAATAAATAATGCTTGGTCATATGATATATAAAAACATGGAAAAATGAACTACATATTCATCTGGAGTAGATGCTTTCAATTTTCATTAAAAATTCATTTGTATGAATATTATATAAAAATAATATTTTTAAACTGTTATTAGGTTGCACCAAAAAATTCATAGTTAATAATGAATTCAAAATAAATTGCAAAGCGACTTTATAAGATAGCACATTATAGGAATAACAGAGTAAATTGGAGAAAAGAGTAGATAATATTACATTAACACAAATTAATAAAATTGAGTACAAAGTAACATTCTTTTTTTACTTAACATTTAAAAATGATAGATATTATAGGCTGAATCAAAATGAGCTGTAATTTAATCATTAAAAAGTGATAGATAAGCACATCCAACTTTAATAAATAGAAAATTCAAGTAATAAAATGCTGTTTACATAAATGTTTAAAATCTAACTATTTTTGCATATAATTAATGCATATGTTATACTATAGCATATGCTATATTATTGCAACATAAAATATGCAATAATACACTTATACAAATGGAAGCAGATATAATTTCTATTAAATATAAAAATGTTTTTAAATATTTTTCAAATGCTTAAATTTTTTTATAGAATATCCCTATTATAGAATTTCATTGCTGCATTTTAATTATTCATCAGATAATCAATACTTCATTAAATTTCTATATTTCAAATTAATTTTCTATAACAAGAATGATCTATAACCTCAAGTTGTTTCATATTTTGTCAAAAGAATATAAAATGTCTTTGTAAACAGAAGTTAAATATACATCCATAGCAACACACACATTCTTTTAAAATTGTGAAATTTTTAAAAAATCATTCAAACATAACATACCTTTAATTTCTTTTGCTTGTTGCCTAACATTTTCCCGGAAGTCTGCTAATGTTCTCAAATAAGGCATAACCAAATCTTCATTGATCTAAAAAATAAAAAACAGATTTAAAATTAGTAATCTTTGATCCTTCTCTCTTGAGCAGTCTTAAACAATTCAATCTCTTCCATATCAAAACTAAACAAAAAAAAAATATATTGTTGTAGTCAGTTAGTTAATATAATAATATTAGAACAGGGTAACAAAAGTGGAATTTCAAACCCAAGCTTCTAAAAAAATCTTGAATTAACAAAACTGTTAAATTTAATTTATTTTTCAATGTTTTGATTCTGGCTGTTTCATTAATATATCTATTGTAAAAGCATTAATTAAACAGTAAAATGTCAAGAGGGGGAGGGGGTGAAAAACCATTCTACATGCTAGAACATAGTGACAAAAATCAATGTAATATTTTGCATAATTCTTCATTTAATATAATACAATAATTAATTTAAGTACAAATAAATAAAAGCTGCATGGTTTAAGCATTAAATTTGTTTTGCTAAAACAAACAAAAATCATTTAATCAGAACACAATGAAGTAATAAAAAGATGTCATTCATATAATAAGGAAAAACAAATGTTTGCTGTTTTGGAGAATGCTTTCACAATTTTAATGTTAAATTAGGATGTTTTAATTATATGCATGATTGCATTGTGAAACCAGCAGTTTAAAAAATATCAATGCAAATTATAAACATGAAATAGTTTAATTTGGTTTAACTTGAATAGTAAGACTGTAAAATCTATGACATATTTTGTAATATCTATTTTAAATAGGGAAAATGAATATATAAAGAAATAAAAATTCAAAATAAATAAATTATCAAACAAATATTGAAATAGTAATATTCAAATTTTAGAATACCATTTAGAAGTAAGGAGCAAAATTAAAAATGAAAAAGATGATGATGCAAAAGAATTATTTTTAAACTTCCTATCAATTTAAAAAAAAAAGACTAAAAAAAGATGGAGTTTTTAAATTCAGAAATGAAATGGAATATTTAAAAAATAGAAATATGAATAGCTTAAATATATTTCAATGACATTAAAAATTCCCATAATAATTGAAATGAAATCAAAAATTTAGGTCTGGAACAATAAAAGGTCAGAAACATCTATTTAATTTTTTATATATATTCCTATACAAAAATAATGATGGAATAATTAATAAATGTTCTTAAAAAGATTGCAACTACATCACCAAATATTTTGGAATGTTTTTTATTCACGCCAATTAATATTTAAACAATATTTACTAGCAATAAGTATTTAAGTAACATGGAATGATTTACCTCAGTTGTAGAGTTTTCTGAGGATTCTTGAGAAGTACCACCAAAACTAGCTCCAAATATCTATAAATGCAATTAAAATGAATTATATAAAATGTAAAACTGAGTCATTTCATATTAATAAAAGAAAAAAGAAAAAAAATGCACAAACCTGCAATACTTTTAAAACATAAGACATAATATTAGAAAGTGCTTTTCTATTGCATGGTAGTTGGTTAATTTTTTTGGTACTCATGTAGGTATTAGTAGCTGATATAAGTTCCCGTATGTTTTCAAGAGCGCCTCGAGTATCAATATTATCTGTAAAAATTAAAATATTAATAAAAAATAAATATAATAAACATTCCAATTTCCCACCAAATTCTGAATTTGGAAATAAATTTTAATATTGCATGCACACAAATAAAACATAAGGAATAATGCCACAGTTTTAGTTTTTCTAACATTTGTTTATCTTAATTTATCATGTTTAATTTCTTATACAGTGAATCTAAAAGAAATGTTCATATATTTGTTGCATCCAAATCTGATTCATGTGTTAAAAGATTTCATTTAATGTTACAATAACGTCTAATACAATAAAAAATATAAGATAATGAACAAATAAATACAAGGTCATGAATCAATGTAAAGAGTCCTTCGAAAGCAGCAAACACTAGTTTTTATAATTATTATTCAAAATATTTGATCTTATAATGGCTTACAAATTTTTCTGTCAAAGAAAACTTTATATAGATTTTGTTAAAATTTTTGTAAAATGTTGAATATACAAACATTTATAACTTAAAATTAATAATGCAATATTAACACATTCTGCAAAATTATTTTATTTAAAATAAAAAGTATGCTAGGATTAAAAATTTTATTTCTACCCCCCCCCCCATTTCTTTATTAATCAGGAAATATAAAAGCTGTTCTACATCATCATATAATTGAATCCACAATTATTTTTATGCAATTTTTAAACACTACAGTTACAGAATTATTAATTATATTAACGTTAATAAAAATAGTTTAGATTATAACATGAAAATGTATTATTTATTCACTTTTCTTAAGAATATAAAAATACAAAAGTTATCTTACCACACAAGGACTCATGAACACCATCTTGTTTAGAATGGAAACTGAAAAGTATAACATATATATATTTATTTTAGGCATAAAATGATTAATAAAATATTCTATTGTTCACTTAATTATAAATAATATTCAGTCTAAGAACTGGCATTTATTATCAAACAAATAATGCAGGTATTTATGTAATACTGCAATTATGCTTTCCCAAAGAATATGTTAACAAAATCACAACTAAATCATGCAGAATTCCATCATTCAAGAAATTGCACATAATTACAATAATACACAAGTACCACAATGAGAAATAAATGTTTTAATAATTGCATCAAAGAAATTTATTTATTGTGATAGATGTGAAAAATATGCAAGGTACATAAATATAAAGAAAAAAACATTATCTGTTTAACTATTAATGCAATAAAAATTAATTCTGTGATGTAACCTATGAGCATAAATATTAATAAAAGCATATTATATATACATATATTCAACAATGAGATATTTAAAAACTAATTTATTACTTTACTGCTTTTCTAAAATTTCCTTGAAAGAAACAAGATATCTTGAAAAAATATTTATTGTATAACAAATTTGTCCAAGTATAATAATTAAAAAAAAATTGGCTGAAAATAAATAATAAATTGTTACAAATCTTACACAGAGTATAGAGTATGTTCCTCTGGCCCCCATTTTTGAAATGCTTCTCTACCTTTTCTTGGTAGATCCCTGATTGCATCCTTAACATTCAGAATAAATTCCTATAATATATGAAATAATATATTAATATTTAAAAGGAAAATCATTCACAAAATAATAACTTAGGACAACAATAGTCTTTGTGAATAATAAAATTGAGAATTTTCTATAAATTTTAAATAATTTTATGTAATATTATAATGAATAAAATGATTATATATATATATATATATATATGTTCACGCCAAAGCTCTTTCTTGGCGCTCTTCATAAGAAAGCAA
>JAOUZG010037308.1:3630274-3681273 GCA_026289955.1 Argiope argentata
TGGGGGAAGGAAATGCAGATTTTTGGCGGGAAAGTTAGAAAAGTGTCTTAACTATTTTCCTCGCAGTTTTTTCATTTTTTCTCTCCATAAGAACCATCCTCGTGTCTTAACGAAACTATTAAACAAAAAATTAGCCGAATCGGTCGAGCCGTTCTCCAGTTTTGCGCTTAGCAACACATTTCGAGCTGCATTTTTATTATTATTATTATTATTATTATATATATATATATATATATATATAGTATAAAATGAAGTTTCCTGAAAGTGTACGGATGTTGGAACCATAAAAACCCAAGAAATAGTTAATGGATATTGGAGATATTTATACTATTTTGTAAAGCTTTTATTTGGGAAGGTTTTAGTTAAGATCATATCAAAATAAAAAAAAGTTTTATAATTGCAATTTTAACTTTGCACTTATTGGTGCATGTGCAAAAACCTCAAATGGTGCATGTGCAAATAGCAAGAGCTGCCATATGCATATGTGTTACATTTGTTTGCTTATGTATGATTTCAAACAGCGATTGAAATCTCATTATAACGAAAAGAAGGAAATCAAAACTCAAAATGATTGCCTGCATTTTGTCTATGGACATATCATATTTTTACCTTTATAACAGTCTAAATATTTCTGAATGTGTGCTATAAAAAAATTTGAGTAGCTACTTTTGATCATTTCTAAATATATTATGTTTCTTTGATGTTGCATAACATGCCCATGCCATATTGGGTGGAGACTTGATTTAGGTTTAAAGCTAATTTTTCTTCTTAGATGCTATGACATGTGGCTACTGCTAGTATATATCACATGCTTTTAACATCTCTGCAGTATTACAAGACGGATAGAATACTTAACAGTTTAAAAATTAGTGCAATAATATATATATATATATGTATATTAAATTTATGTGTATTTTAAGACATGACTTCTAATGCTTATAATGATTTTTTTTTTCTTTTTTCAACAAAGAAAGCAATAAAAAATAAAAGTTCACTTTGAAAAAACTTACAAAACAAAAATTAACACACTTACTGATATAAGCTTTTCATAATGGAGGGCTATTTCCATAGTCTGAGGACTATAGTCTAATGTGTCCTTCCACGAATGGAGCAAGAAAGCTAATCTGATCTGCCTTGAGGTATTTTGTTCCAGTGCAGTTTTAATAGTAATAAAATTCTTCAATGATTTAGACATCTTGCATCCTGAAATGGTTAAATGCCCAGAATGCAAGAAATAACGCACCCAATGGTCATTATTGAAGTAGGCCTAAAATAGAAACATTTTCATTAAATTACTGATTATGTAATTTTTATACATTTAAATTATTTTGGATAAAGCTAATTGTATAAAAAATTCATTAGAAATAAAATTATGAAACCACGAAAGTTGTTAGAGAAATTATACTTTACAATAATTAGTTTTTCATTTTTTTTCAATTTATCTTTAGATAATAAAATATTATATAAGGCATATTTACACTCATTTGCTTTGGCTGTTAATTAACCATAAGAGGAAAATATGGCTATAATGCCAAACATATGGTAAAAATATAGCAAATAATGTCATGGATAATTACAGATACAAATCAAATTTTTAAAAATTGAGCTCTATTGCTAGATAAAGTCACAGAATTAAATTCATCAAAATATATGACAATAAACACAAAGAAAAATACAATTCAGTTTTATGATGGACAGTAAAAAAATTACTGAAACAGGATGAAGAAAAATAGATAGGCATTTAAAAAGATGCAAATTAAAAATAAAAATATCACATCTCCAACCTTTAATCAAGGTCAGAAAATAACATGATAATCATCAACAGTAGCATAATTTGAATCAGGGGTCATTTTTCTTCTCATTGCACTTTAGTCAGAATCAGGAATAATTTTTAATTTAATTATTATTTCACTCGAGAAAAATTCTTCCAAATATTCCAGAATATTTTTTTTTTATTTCAAAATTGGTTGAAATATCTAATAGCAGGATGCTTTACATATTTAGTTTAAAAAGCAATTAGGAAAAAAATATTATTTTCATTATTGAGCATAAATATATCAAACTAAAAACAAATCAGTTATTAATAAGTCATTCCCTAATGTAAAAAAGAGTAAATGAGCAGGTTTCAAAATCCTGCAACCTTATTTTATATACATATAAATTCTACATAAACATTATACAGCTGCATTTTTCTTATACATTTGGATATCATTAATCAAGTGAAACTAATTAAGTATTTTGAAAATTCAAAACTATTTGTCCTTTAATAATTTATCTCTGACAAAATATTTTACTGCTTTTCGTTCCTCAACTAAAAGACAACTGGATATAAAATTAACATTGTCAAAAAAAATCTTTTTTAAATGTTAAAACTATCAAAAGGTTCAAATGCAGGTGAATAAAACAAAATATTTTGATTAAAATATTTTTGGTAGTTTTGGCATAATTTTATTCTTTATACTGTATTAGCAGTAGGTCTACATTTGAATTTGGTTTATCTGACATTTTAAACAAATATCATGACAATGTTTTCATAATATTATTGTAGGAAAATTCATATGATTTCACTCAATCTCTTCAATTATAAAGGCACAACTGGTATAGCATTAAGTATTAAACAAACTAAGCATTAAGTATTAAAACATAAAAATCAGCGGAAACTTTTTTAATATCTGAAGTTTCTTTTACATTGTTGTTAGTTGCAACAGGAAACCATAATACTTATTTGCATGAGAAACACAACACTGATTTATGAATATGCTTTTATCTTTCTAAATTTATAGTATAAAAAATATAATCTAAAAATGTTATATCTATAATCTGTTATGAAAATTAAAAATATGAAATAATTGAACTGAAGATTATAAATATCTATGTCCAATTCTTATAAAGGCATTTCTAAAGTAAAATAATGATATCTTCCCCTAATACTGGATTTCATTACTCAAAAATTACAAAATATTTATCAACGTGCATTTATCTTATTATATTTTTCCTAGATTTTACAGTTATTAAATAAAAGGTAAATATTTTTAAAGATTTTCAAAATATAAAAAGTTTATTTTAGAAATTGAAAGGCAGTATTATCAAACTTGAACAACATATATGGTTAATTAAAAGTACTTCAAGTACATAATACCATTATCTTCCAAAAATTCAAATTCTTTTAAGAGTTTTTCCAAATTAAAAAAAAAAAAATATTTTTTTTTATCTTACCTCAGACTGAGCCAATTCATTATCATGATGAGGAAATTTCAGATCAAATCCACCGGTGTGAATGTCCATGGATTCACCCAAAAGACTACTGGCCATTACAGAACATTCTATGTGCCACCCAGGTCGTCCCTATAAAAAAAGATTTACTTTTAAAGAATTTAATGAAAACAGTTTTTTTAAACCATGAATGAAAAAAATTTAATTGTATCTAAGCAACAATTTTAAAAAAATTAGAATGTCAACTAAGAAATTTTCACAAGTACGCTATTTTTTCTCAATGATTAAAGAAGGTGTATTTTTAATGCAGATATATAATTAAAATTGACTCATTCATCTATTATCATCACATTGACTGCTGTGCTGAATTTCTTACAATGTAATTTATAAGGTCCACCAGTCAGCGGTGATCCCACAACAGTCAAGGTATTCATAATTCTACAAGATTATTTCCATACCCATAATAGCTCATTAAAATTATCCTTTTGAACCCATTGATAATGAAATTATTCTTTAATTGGCCTAAATTTGTAAAAGTTTTGATGAAAGAATAGTGTCTATACAGTCTAAGTAGTACTTACATATTAGGTGGTGTACCAACCACCTTGAGCCAATTTATCTAGGTGCAAAGAACTCTTTGATGCATTACACCGCCATTGTTTGTCCATTTTCAAGTATAAACTCATCTCATGTCCATTCAAACACGTATTTTTAGATGGAATAATTCCATAATTTTGGAAATATGTCACTGAATACATTTTCGTTAGCAAGCAATTCCCAAATTTTAATCATTTTAGCGAGTCAAAAAATCAGAACAGAAGAAGCGATTAATGATCTTCTATGAAACCAACAAAATGGTGGGTGATGACAGTTAAGGTTAGCACAATTTTTTAAATAATGGCAGTTGTTTGCCATTATTGGCGGTTTAGCAATTCATTGAAAAAACCATCAAATTTGGCAAAGATTGGCAGCTTAATATGTAAGTATTATTTAAGCTGTAAAAGGGAATATAGTAATAGATTAAATTCTGCAATTATTTAACATTTTATTGAATACATTAATAAACCCATAATCTGGGGATAGGCTTATATTGATATGAAAATATTAAAATGCATTAAATAATTGAATATGATGGTGTGTGAGGAAAATGAAATGAAATGGAGATCCTTCAAATGGAGAAAAAAATTACTGGTTGGCATCATTCAAATGCAACAAACTTAATTAATAATTTGAAGAATGATTAAGAGCCAACCAATCAAAATATACACTAAATGGGACATTATAAACAGCCACTGTAAGGTTGTAAAAAAATAATAAAAATCAGTAAGTAAACCTCCAATGTAAAGAATCTAACATAAGGGGGTATTTAGTTTGTTGAGAAAATAACTTTTAGGTTCTTTCACTTCTAACAATTGATTCATTAGAAAAGTTAAATTTAGATACTTACTTTTCCCCAAGGAGAATCCCATGAAGGCTCCCCTGGTTTAGAAGACTTCCACAGAGCAAAATCACTGGGGCTTTTCTTTTCACTTAGTCTCTCAGATGATACACTTAATTCACCTTTCAACAACAAAAAAAAAGATTATTTTTTAACTCATTAGCAGTACTAAAGAAATAAGACTAATATTTCAAACCTCTCAAGAAATAGACATTTTATCAATTATTAGCATATTTTTGCCATATAAATATTGAAAACAACTAATATTTGCAAAAATCCAAGCACAAAATTACTTTAAAACATATATCCTAATTTTTTTTTACCATACAATGCAAAGACAAACAATCTTTAGACTTGATTTAAATGCTATGTACAATCTTACTAAATAAACATTAAATATAAGCATCATCAATTTCAATTATTTCATTTGTATTTAATTTTAAAATGAAAAAAAAAATATGAATCTTATGATTATTATTTTTTAAACTATTCTGTCTTGTTGTTGTTATTTTACATTTAGTTTTTTAAAGACATGGTAAATTTCTTACATAAGCATATCTTTATGTGATATGATTATCAAAATTCAAACCTGTAAAGTAAGAATTGGAAGATGCAAAGCAATTCTCAAAAAGTTCTCACATAGATGAAAGAAACCTTTCAATTTTTTTAAAACCCTACATCCAAGAAAATATTTAAACAGCAGTAAACAGTGAAGCCCTTATATTCTGCAGTATTGCTTATTTTTTTTTAATTTACTAAAATATAAATTTTTAATGAAGTTCAATTTTCATCAAAAGTTTGAAGCCAAAGTTTAAGAAACTGCTTTTTTTGTATATCCATACAATACTTTAAAATATGCCGGCTTGCTGGCACAGAGGTAGCGCGTCTTCCTCGTGTTCTGGAAGTCCTGGTTCGGGCATGGTTGTTATTCTGTGTGCTATCTGTGAGATGTGTGAATGTGCCCCCCTGTAAAAAGGGGTTGTGCAAGTGAATGTGGTGAGTGGGTAGCAAAGTCGTACTCTTGGCCCTAGTTGGCGCTACTCAAATACAAGAGACGCTTCATTCGGCTTAAATCTGCTGCTGGGCTCAGCAGCGGGCTTGTCCATGACAAGTGCCATTTGACACAACAACACAACAACACTTTAAAATATAATTTAAATTTAATTAATTTCCCAATTATTATCTTCATTTAACCTATATAAACTTAATTTTAAAATGTACATTGATTTTCCTACTCATTTCCCTCTTATTTATTTAATTAATGTTACACGAGCTCAAAATTGCTAAAATTGGAAAGTTTCCACACTATGAGTGAAGGTATAAAAACATGCCAACCAACCAAAAAAAATAATAATAATAATAATAATATTTAAAAATCTCTATCAGAATTTCATATTATATAATAATCAGGAAAAATAATCCGCTTTTTTCTCTCTCTCTTTTCGCTCTTGTGTTGAGACAATGCTTTTTTGCTTTTTGCTTGTAACATAGAATATGCCTTCCCAGATAGAATAAAGTAAAATTTTGAAATTACAAGAGTGTCTCTCTCTATAATCATGAAACTGCTTTAAAACATATGTGTTTACAAGTGTAATAACTAAAAGTCATTTCAAATAGACTTTACACAGTTATGCTAATTACGGTAGCCCTCATAATTTTATTTATATTTTTTTTAATTTTAATAGACACATCCAACCAAGAATATAACTTATATCATTTCCTGAAAGACTCTTAAATATTTTATATATATCAGAATATTTTACATTATAGCTTGATTTTCTAGAAATTTAAAAATGAAAGCAATATCAGATATAGCTAACTTCATTCAAAGCTTCTTTTTTTTTAATGTCTCATATGCACATTTAATTATTTAACTGCAAGTTTTTAAAAAATGAGAAAACTAAAACTTCAAAATTACCTTCCCCTTCTTGTAACTTTTTCAAGTCTCCAAAAGCTTCAGGAACTAGTTTTCCATAAAAGTGATTAGGCATTTGATCAAATTTAATTGTATCAAAATACACAGATCCATTGGAGTCATACCTGACAAAAAATCATAAATCCTTTAGATAAATACATTTTAAAATGAAATTGTATACGTATTTTAAAATAAATATCAAAATAAAATACCTACGCAAGACCATTATCAATAATTTTTTGCACATAAGTAATGATTTCTGGAATATATTCCGTAACACGTGTGACTGCATCTGGTTGCAGAACCTATAAGAAACTTAACAGCTAGAAATCACATCATCAAATATAAATATTACAGAAAATAATACAGAAAATAATAAACAAATGTCTCATGTTGGATTCTGAAAAGATAATATAAAACTACTAGATTATCTGAATTATTTAGTTTTATATATGTGTGCGTGTGTGTGTGTGTGTGTGCATGCGTGCGTGCGTGCGTGTGTGTGTGTGTAATTATATTTTTAAACTCTTAGTTTTAATCCTAATTAATTTCCAAAGCCCTACCTTAATTTAGTCCATAGTAATATCATTCTAAAATATTATTTCATGATCCATTTCACTCGCTCTAGTTAATTAATTCAAGAGAAGCTGTGTAAAATTGCTGAAACAGCTAAACGCCTGTTACTTTCTCACACACCGTGGGAGAGATGAAACTTGCTAACCTAAACAAAATACTTTTAAAAAGATCCCTGTGTTTCCCTTACCTCTTATGTGTGAATTGGAAATCCCCACTGAAATCCAAGTTTGTAAGCTCTATAAAAAATATTTATCCCTATCAAAGTCTTGGTATTTAAGACCAGGGATAATGATTTCCCGCCCCTTTTTGTACACTTAGCTATCGTGAGTTCTGTGTTGTGTTGTTCTGTGTTGTGCACGTCACCTTCGCTTGTAAATAATGCCTGCTTCCATGTTGGAATAAAAAGAACTAAAAATTCAACCTGTATTCTCCGTGATTTCGGCCACGACTCCACCATTTATTCTCAGCAAATTATTTAAATGTGATTTTCATTATATATATATAGAGAGAGAGAGAGAGAAAAGATCTTATTATGCAATTTTCTACATTCCTAGAAAATTGCATAATAAATGCATTTATTTATTAGAACAATAATCTAATAAATAAACTAACAAAATGCTTAAAATTAAAAGGTGTCAAGAAGCTGAGCTGATATAATTAACAAACACTACAATGAAGTACATCTTTTCTTTATTTAAATGTCAGTTTTGTCATCACAGTCAACAGAGTGATAATTTTTTTAAAAAAATTACTCACAAATTTATCCGTGTTGTCTTACAAGTCCTAAATATTAAGCTTTAATATCATTTATGCTAGAATACAATATTTGAAATATAATTCCAAACAATAATAATTAATTAATTAATTTAGTGGTTTTAAAATAAATGTAACAGTATCACACATTTTGAAATTTTATTTATCTTGAGCAAGTTTCTTTTCATGTAGAATGAAATTCCAAAATTAGCATGGAACAAAACTGACATAAAAAAATGCATGATGTAGTATAACATATTCCCTCATATGTAAACATCCTTCCTTCCTTCATGTCATAACATCACTCATATTTGGAATTCAATTATAAATTAAAATGAAAGAAATTAGAATAAAATAAATATCCTGTTTCATTATAAAAATGTTTTACTTTTTTTTATTTAAATTCATAGATTTTAAAAACTGATTATGATTTTTAATAGGTAAAATATTTTGTTTTGAAACAATTGAAAATGTTTACAAGTAACAGCATACTATTCATATGCCCTCTTTCGAATGTTCAAAGAAATTAAATATGGAATTTTTGAATTATTATATACTTGACAAAGCTAAATAAAACTTTAACCAGATTTTTTCCCCTGATTCTATTTTACTTTTCTCATTTATAAGGGTTGTGTCTGATAAATAATAAAATCCATTAAAACAAAAGGCAAGAATGTTCTGTTATTAGTAATTATAATAGTGCATTTGCATGGTAAATACAGACTGAAAAGTTTAAATATTTACTCATATGAAATATATTTTATCTGAAACATGCAAATAAAATAAAATTGATTTCAAGAAACAAAAACTTAATAAATGGGGAAATAAATCTGGGAAATGAGCTTAGTAGAATTCACTTTACTTTTTTCCAACACTGTTATGAGGGAAATGAAAAAAAAAATGAAATCTGCTATGCATACTTCAATGTATCATGCCAGAACATAATTTCTTGAATGGCCAAGCACCATGTGCTTGTGCCAGTTAAATTATATATTTTTTTTATTTTAATTGTTAAATTGAATTAGTAACCTTAGTACTGCAAACAATCAAAAAAACTTTGTCTCACATTTATTGTTTAGAAAAATATCACATTTCCTAAATATTTCATTTTATATAACCACATGCTCAAAATTACATTTTTTTATGTTTTATTTGAGGTGGGCATTAACTTATTTTTTTAAATCCAGAAATTTTGTAAATGCAATGGCAACACATTATTAAAAGCTGAATTTTGAGATGCTCATGCAGATAATAAAATTTTTATTTTTGCCTACAGATTTTTGTTGACACCAAAAACCTCATTTCAAAAACAACATCATGCTCTGTGATGATAATAATACAAAAAGTCAGATAGCGCATAGTGAGGATGAAAAAGAAGTTTAGCTAAAATAGTTATTCTGATTTAGCATTTTACTTATTATTTTCTTTCTCTCAAAATGATATGAAAAATGGAGTATTTTTTTCTTTTTGCCAATGAAATAGGCTTTTAGATAATTATTAAATCACTGTGAAGATAAAAAAAAACATCTTGACTTTTGCAAAATAATAATAATAATGAAAAAAATCTGTTAACTTCTAAACACTATTTTAAGAGACAAAATATTAAAAATAAATATTTAAATAACAAAAAAAATCAATATCTCACTGTTACAATAACCATCACTTAAAAATTAATTGAAATAATGACCCTACATTTTTTTAAAGAAATACTTTTAAATGAAGTTTATTAAATATGAATTTTTAAACTGATGAACCAAAAGAATTTGATAAAGAAATGGCATAGTTTATAAAATTTAAATTTAATTAATGAAAAATTAAAGATACAAAAAATTAATACATTCACACAATTTAAATACAAATAATATAAATAAAAAGAATATTAAAGGTTATTATACATAATTGTATAAACTAATAATTTTGTATTAAATAAACACTCAATTTCAGATAAAATTTCAGCATAAACATTAAAATAAATTAACCAAAATCATAAAATTCATTTTGAAAAATTAATAAAAGCTTACATTTAAAGCTTCCATATCTTTGTAAAATGCTTCTTCCCACTTTGCTGGCAATGAGAAAAATATTGAATTATCAAATTCTGTATTGCTTTGTAATTTATCTTGCCATTCACTTATAGTATCTTCACTGATGAGCAACAGACTGTTCAAAACCTGTTTTTAACAAATATATATTTCAAAACAGGAATATGAGGGAATATTTTCAACATAACTTCACAAATTGTATATAAAAAAAATTTGTGTTACAATGGAATTTTAAATTCTATAAATATAATCTGGAACCAATGAAAAAATCAGATTGAAAATAAGTAAAGGAAATGTCTCACAACTTCTTCATGTAAAATTAAATACTTCCAGGTGTTATATTCATTAAAATTTGTCAAATTATGATTAAAAATGAAGATAAAATGTAAAATTACTTGCTGTTCATCTGTTTTTGAGGAAATGCTGTTTTCAGCATTCTGTACAGCATTTTCTGTCTTTTCTATTATATTCTCAAGCATTGTTCTTTTATCTACATCTTCAGTAGTTTCCAACAATTTTTTATAAATCTAAAAGATATATAAAGAAGAATTGTAACCATTTTTAATTTCATATGCTTAATATATTTAAAATATTACATACATATATAACAGACATTTAATTAATCTACATATAATTTTGAATATCAAAGTTAACTTAGGAAATTTCAATAATAATCTTAAACAAAATGAAGAATTCTGATCTAATTAAGATATGAAGCATAAATGTAGTTTCATACATTTCTCTATATTTAACGTTTTCAATTAATTTACAGCTGATTATTTTACAAATCAATTAAAATACATCAGAAATAAAGAATCAGAAATGAAATCATCAGAAATACAGAATTTTTTAAAGTTATAAAATGATGTAGAAAATTATTATTGAGGAAAAATTTTGAAATGAATTTTCTTTCTTTTCACTAATTGCAATAAAGGTAATTTAAAATATAAGTCAAAATTCCAATAAAGAAGTACAGAATAAAACTAACAAGAGAAACATTCCCTAATATCTTTGTTCAAGAACTAACAAGTTAAAAAAAAACTTTCAACAAAACCTCAAATTTGAACAATTGTTAATAAACAAATTAAGCAAACAAACAAAAAGTGAACAAAAAATTAATTTACAAATTCCACTGAAATTTGAAGAGCAACTATTCCATTCTAAATTTATATTTTCTTAATAATATTGCTTTATTTTCTAATTAAGTATCACATCAAAAATTCTTAGATAATGTTAGGTTAGAAGTTGGAAAATTTCATGATGCCTTGTTTTAAACAAATATTGAATATACGGAAAAAAGGGATAAAAAGTTTAATTACTTACTTGAACAGATTCACGCACATCGGATATAACAGTTTTCACATCTGTGCTCTTCTTGACATATTCATCAAACAAAAATTTTTGTCTTGCTCTTTTGATGATCTAAAAAAGACAATATACATGTAACATCAACCATCAAAATATATCTTTCTTTTCTTTTTTTCGACCTAACTAAAATATTTAAATATTAATGGGCCCTGGTGATATAACAGTAATGAATAATAGCAAAAAATTCTTGCCACCTAAACACTGTGAAATTAAAAAGAACACTAAAGATCTGTGGTTTAACAAATTTTAAGGAATCATTCATTGAAAAAACAAGACTTTGTAGCTGGCACAATAAAATATATAATAATTTCATAAAAACAGGCAAATTTTTTTATTGAAATCAAAGTATTCAACAAGTTCAAGTACAAACAGCTATGAAAAATGTAATAGATCAAATAAGCTATTAAAAGCTCTAAAATCCTAAAATATGACACAAAATTAGGGCAAACATAGTAAAAGAAATAGTAATAATTTTAAATGACAGAATTTAAAGATAAATTTTTGCTTTCATTTAGAACAAAACTCAATATTAACATTGTCAAAAGCATGAAATGAGAGACATGATCAAACAGTAAAATAATATTTCAACATAAAATAACATTGTTATAAACTTGATTAAAATCAGGCAAAAAATCAAAAAGGAATGAAACTTATATGGGGTGCTTGGCCATTCAAGAAATTATGTTCTGACATGATACAATGAAATAAGCATAGCAAATTTCATTTTAATCTTTATATTATTTTCTTTTTTACAGTGACAAATTTTAAACTTATTTAGTTTAAAATAAAAACTAAATTCTATCTACTTTCATTTTTCTTTCTTTCAACTTTCATTTCACAATTATAAGCAACTGCAGAAATTTTTTAATAGTGCAATTAATCCTTCTAGGTGCTAAGGAACATGTTTTCTAAATTTTGTCAAGGAATGTGGAATCATATCAGATTTAATAAATAATAAAAGGGGTATTGCATATATTGACTGCAAATCAATATGCAGCTAGCAATAATTACATCTTTTGCTAGCTTTTATCAAAATACAAATAAAATAGCAATTCATTGATACAAAAAAATGGATTCAATTTTTCCATAGCTAATTTTATTGAATTTCCTATTCCCTTAAAAAATTTAAAGTATAAGAATAAAATATCACATAATAAAAACGTCTAAAAAGAAATGAAATTAGTATAGCATGTTTTTATCTGGAATTCTTTGGCAAAGGAAAAAAGATGCTATATCTAGTAAGTTAAAACTAGCTAAAACTCTTTGTGCTTGTTTCTTAAATTAAAATATTTAAAATACCTTATCATCAATATCTGTTATGTTCATAACATAGAAGACATCATAACCAAAGTACTCAGATAACACTCTTCGAAGGATATCAAATGATATATATGACCTAAAAAAATATGAAAAAAATTAAAGAGTATATATTCCAACAGATATATATAACAAGACAGTAAACTTAGTTAATAATCACAGAATCAACACTATCCATATTCTTTTATTTTAATTAAATGAACAATATGAGGGAGAAATTATCTTCAATTTTCAGTTCGGCTGTAAAATGTTTTTTTTTTTTAATGTTTTTACTGTTTCCTTCAATCTATGTAAAATTAATGCATTTTCATTCTTCAAACATAAAGAAGGAATGGCAGGTTTTCAGTTTGCTGCAATGATGTATTAAACAGGAAAACTAACAAAATAGATGCTTTATTTTTATTCTATTTATTAATTGAATTTAAAAGCAATAACACGCACAGATGGCTAACATACATTTAAAGACAAAATAAAAATAAGAAGAAATAAATTGATATAAGTAACAAAGGAAAACAACAGCTAATTACCTAATTAAAACAACAATATATTACCAAAAAGTTTTATAAAAAGAATACAATCTAATTTTTGAATATTTCCCATTTATTGAATGGTAATTACCTTAAATCAAAAGAGATAGTGCAAAATATTAAGTTTCATCCAGTATTAGTTGCCAAAATATTTGCACAATTGACAGAATTCTAATAGCTTGCTTAAAAGCTTTTATTAACTTTTTAAAAAGCTTTTATTGACTAATAAATATACATAAAAGCAAAAAAAATGTAAGAATAGTTATGAAAAATGTAAGAAGAAAAATGTTTTACTTTAATGCATTCGCATTTAAATTTACAAAAAAGGCTTAAATATGTAATAGATTTATAAGACTGTACAAGAAACAACAAACCTTGCATGTCCCATATGAGCAGCATCATAAACTGTAGGGCCACAGCTATACCAAAGTACTTTATTCCCATACTGAGGTATAAAAATTTCCTAAAATGTAATTTAATGAGTCAACAATAATCTTAAAACTTTTAGCATCAATCAATTCTATAACATAAATTAAAAGGGAATGTCTTGTAAATATTAAACCAGAAAAACTGAATTATTAGTATAAGTTTTTAAAAATCATTGAACTAAATTAATCACATAATTGTTATTCTATAAAATATACTTTAGTAATATCGGTTCAAATTTGGGTATTTACGTATTAGACCATTGATGTCAATGGTTTAGTAACTAATGTTGTTGTTACTTATGGTGCTTGCCACGGACAAGCCCTGCTGATACATCAGCAGATTTTAAGCCAAAGATATGTGTCTCTTGTTTCAAGAGTGCCAACTAGGGTCAAGAGTATGACTTTAGCTACACACTCATCACATTCACTAGCACATTCTCTTTTTACAGGGGGGCACAGTCACACATTTTACAGAGAGCACACAGAAGAACAACCATGCCCGAACTGGGACTTGAACCCAGGACTCTCAGAACACAAGGAAGACGAGCTACCTCTGTGCCAGAAAGCTGCCTTAGTAACTCATTGGCAATGGATTTAAATTTGGTGATAAACCGTCGATGCCAATGAAACCAATAAAATGGCGGTGACAGTTACGGTTTGCACAATTTTTCAAACAATGGTAGTTTTTTGCCATACATTTAGTTTTAATTAAATAATTAAAATTTCTAAGTTAATAACAAATCATGCATAGCAATTAATGGAGATGCAAATATGAATAATAAAACAACATAATATAAAAATAAATTATTATAAAATAAAAAAAGTGACTTGATTGTGAGTAACTTTTTATCATCATTATTAGTATGACTAAAATATTTAAATTAGCTTTTTACTGTTATATAAGTTAATAATAAGTTTATTATTTGTCAGTTAAATAGTCTATCATAAAGCATAAATATATGAGGCATAAATGGTTTATTACTTCTGTACTATTATATGACAGGCTATAAAACTTCATGACAGCTAAATGTTTTATTTATAAAATAAATGCATTTTAATTTAAAGTTCAATTCAGTTTTTACTGTATATCATGACAAAATATTTTCTGTTTCACCCATAACTAAAGATTGTTATTAAATTATTCTTAATTCAGACTTTTATGCTGAAATTCAGGAAAGTTTGAAAGTAATGATGAAGAATATTTTTAAATCATAAGAATAATATGATTACTATCTAAAAGAGAAATGTTATCCAGTGAAATATCTGTTCCACTAATATTTTGAAAATAATAATAAGATAACATGAAAGACAATATTACAAGGAAAATATACTATAATAAGCATGCATCAAATACACATAACACTAGATCGCAATAACTGAAGAAAAATAAAATATTTAAAACAATCAGGAAACATGTATCTAATAATCCTCAGTTCAAGAACTAAAGAAGTAACCAAATAACTCAAATATCTTTTTGATACATTCTTTTCTAGGTCCTGTAAACTAAACATGTTGCAAGCTTTTTTTTTTCTAGATAAAAATGCAGATAATTAAAAAGATAATTTTAAAAAAATTAAATTATTGAATAAATAAAGCACTTACTGAAAATTGTAACAATAAAGCAGTTGGTAATTTTCCAGTAATGACAGTAGTAAAATTATTCAGGAATTGAATAAGTAAAAGAAGGATTTTTTTTCTTTTACAACGTTTAATGTGATAGGGTTCCTATCATATTATATAATTTTTAATTTTATATGTTTTGACACATTCTGTAAAGTAAATAAAATTTTCAAAAAAAAATTTTTTTCAAAAGTATGTATTCCGATTTCTAAAATATACATATTAAAACAATCTGTCCTGTAAAGTCCCGAAAAATATGCATTCTTCTTTAGTATTAGCATAGATTGTAGAGTATCTTAAATTTTTAAATCTTGATAATCGACAATATGTAAAATATATGAATATATTGCTGTATCATTTAAAATGTTAATTCAGAAAAAAAATGTTACTAAAATTAACTTGATATCACCAGAGATAATAAAGAAAGAATAAATTTCATAAGAATAGTATATTTATAATCACTAAATTATATTTTAAATTTTAAAACACTACAAAAATCAATTTTAATAATAATAATTTTAGAAGTTACTATAGAAAGATGCCAAAATCTTATTTAATTTTTATTTTGTTAAAATTTTAAAAAAGGAAAAATAAAGCACAAATTTTGAACTTAATAAATACATATGTATTAGCTCTGTTTAATCTGTAATGTGCCTACATATTCACACATATTATTAGCAACAATAGAAACCATTATTTAAAAAATGAAATGTTTTATTCTTCCTCATAAACACAGTAATTAAGAAACAAATACAGATTATGTAAAAATAAAATTGCATCTTGATTATAAATAAATCAATAAAGTATCATAGAAATCATCATGCATCTGAAAACACAAATATCTAAAAAAATTATTTCAATCAATTCAATAAAAAAAATGACAATTCTATGCAGAAAAATAAATTTAAAAAATTAAAGAAGACACCGAAAAAAACATTAATATTGAAGTATACCTTTTCTCGAGTTAAACTATTGTATAGTTTTAATTTTGACTTTTCACTCAGAGCAGGTTTTTCCCAAACAGGTTGATTACGCTTTGACATTTTTCTGCTTGTTGATGTGATAATCTAAATAATAATTATTATAATAAATTTAACTGTTTTATACTGAATCATAAAAGAAGTGGTTTCCATAAAAATGGAACACATTAACAAATATGCAAATACAACAGCAAGTATAAATTATTAAATTCTCAAAAACTACAGGAAAATTGGCATAAATAGGTGAATCATTATTCATATCTGAATATTAATGATTCTATATTCAAAATGGTTAAGGCCAATTAAGTGGGTTTCAATGAAATTTTTAAATAACAAATAGATTAAAGGAATTGAATTACACAGCGAAAAAACGAAACAATAAAAGGTAGATGGACGAAGATTTTTCAATTACGGCCGAAAAATATAAAATTAAAGATTTAATGTCAGTAAATTCAAATATTTCATTCATGTGATATAAATTTGCCCTACTCCACATGTCATTAGAAATTAAAGTTTTATAATTTAATGAAAAGTTTATGTTTTGTTAACAAGCTAACTATTTTATATAGAGGAATCATTTCCCTAGAAAAATTAGCTAAAAATAAAACGAGGATATGAGCATATGTTATTTTAAGAATCTTATGTTTTTGATGTTCGAGTTTCAATTTAATTAAAACACAGATTTTTATGTTTGTACAAATAGAAATTAGCCATATAAAATGTTTCTCAGCAAACAATGAAGAGTGTGATTGCGAGTTACTTACAAACAAAACAAAATCTGAATTACACCGTCAAATCGAAAAGCAGCACATGTAGCAGAAGAAATTGAAAGGAAAGCACAACAAACGTCTATAATCGATTCTGGGCCATACAGGATATCTAATCGAATCAATGATGCAATTTTGCCGGCTTATTGTATACGAGAATCATACTATGTAATTTCTGTCAGAATTTAGGTAATAAGATTTTTTTAAAAGGAATTAAATTTAGGTGCATTCCTTTTCAATTTTTTTTAATTGTGGTATTACTCATTACTATATTCGAAGTTATATTTGGCACTCTGTTTAAATATCTTTAAGTAATAGATATCATTCTAATTCAAAATCATTGATTCTGATAATTGTATAAATAAAAAAATGTGATATTTTATCACATTTTCGTAATTGTCAACTTTATTATAATTTTCATAGAAATCTTTATTAAAGAGCTGGCAATAGTTTCTTAGTTTATTTATTTTTGTTTTCGTTTTCGCATTACCTGTCTAAAGTCGCTTAAAAAAAAGACCGGCTTGGATTTATTTCGAAACTGTGATGTTCCATAACGTTCTTTCTGTCGGAATAAATTAGCCATAAAAGTGATGTATTTTATCTATACCAGTCAATTTTATCTTTTGTAAATAAGTAACTAGAATAAAAAAATATTATTTATAAAAAGGACAATCTGTTAAAAACGAGAATATATTCCTGACATTGATATAAAATGGCTAACGTGATTGATGAAACATTGAACATGTATGGATGCGAGGAAAACGTTATAGATATTGAAGCGGATGTTTCCACTATGACAGGTAACGTTATATCAGATTCAAGAACAGAATGCAAACGAAATTATGCTAATATGTCAGATTTAAAATTGGATAGTTCAATGAATAAAAAAACTCGGAAATCAAATATACTTGAACTCATATCAGAGCAAAGAACTGGTAATAAACGTAATTCTGCCTTCAACTCAGATATGGCAGCTTTAAAGAACAGTAGATTAAAGTCAACTAATTGTTTCAATACAGTTCATCCAGAATTACATGTGTCTGACTGTGAATATATTAGGAGTGGTCAAGATGGACGCTCTATACTCGGCGTATGGAAAGGTGATCAGTATGATACAATGTTATATAAACTTATTTTGAACTTATCACCAAGAGAAAGTTCAATTGAAGATGATACACCTAGTTTTATTAAAAGTATTGAGCATATGGGTCCATTCTTTTCCAAAACTGATATCAAAGACGTGTGTGATACTAATTACAGAAATATGAAGCATGTGCTGTATGTAGGCAGCTATTCAAATGAAGATTTCATTACACAAAGTTCTGTTGTGTTATGTAGTTTTCTAAATTCTTCTGCAATTGCTGGTAGACAATTTGTGTCATTGAAAGAACTTTTATGTTGTTGTGGCAGTTTTAATGGAGATGTGTATGCAACAGGTTCTGAAGATGGAGTCATCATTTATCAAGATCAAGAAGCAATCTTTCACAATCATAGTATGGGCAGGGTCAATTCTCTTGAATTTAACTCTTCAGGAAATATACTTTACTGTGGTGTAAACAATATTGGATTAATAATAATAGATACAAGAGTGACCCGAAGGGAAAATTGTCTAATTCAAGACAGAAACTATCCTTCAGGGATTTTAGAAATGAAGTTATTTTCTAATGAAAATAGCATGATAGTAAGTGACATGGATGGTAACTTGCGACAGGTAAAATTGTCTTTTTTTTTTAATTAACTTTAAATATTTTCATTAGTGATCTAAATAATACAGTATTTTTAAAAAAATGTATATTTCTTTTCTAGATCTGAAACTGAACTTTGTTTTGGTTTTTTAGAAATTAATGCAATGATCCAAGTGAAATTAAAAAGATTTCAAATATTGTTTTTAATCTTCATTTGTCTGAATAATCAGACTTTTGATAAGCTTTAAAAAAGCAAATTTGTCTATGTAATTAAAATATCTTATACTTATAAATTTATTGGTAATTGATTCATAAGCATTATTATTCAGAACAAAAATTTTATGGAAACCTTAAGTATACTTTAGACTGAATTTAAATCTGAATAATAATCTGCTTCCAAAGCAGAACATGAGCATTTTACACAGCATTGGATTTTTATTTATAATTTCACATCTCGTTGAAAATACAATTTTAATTTAAAAATTGTATTCTTTAGATGAAAATAAATCTTGTTTAAGAATTATTACAAGAATGAATATATCTCTTTCGAGTGGAGGATAGGTAATACAAAAGCTTCGAAACTATAATTTTTATTTTTTCAACCCTCTGAAAATAAAATTATTTGATTTTAAGTAAAAAATACCCTATTAACCATTAACCAGTTAACATATATATATATAGAGAGAGAGAGTCATTACATTATATCAACATGCATTCTTTAATCCAGTTCATTTACAAACAGTGCAGTTTCTTTTATAAACATTACATAGTTTCATTCTGAATTAGCTTGTGATTGTTCATTACTAACCTCATTTCTTTTCCCAGATTGATTTAAGAAAAAGAGAAACTGTACTCACCTACCCAGGACATGTTGGTGCTAATAAAAAGGTTCCCTTCAGTTTAAGTGAGCAAGCTGATCTTTTATGTGCAACTGGTACAGACAAATTAACTCGCTTGTGGTCTCTTCGTACAGGATCTCATATATGTTCTGTAGAACCACGAATCAAATCAACAAAAGTTCATTCTTGTTTGATTGCTGATGAATGTCGTTGGTCAGTTGCCATTTTTCAGAAGAACAAGATGTTCATCATGGAACCTGACAATTAATGGAACAAAAGAAAAATTTGAGTGTAAAACATTTCATATTTTGGTTTTATTATCAAAAATAGACTAATAAAAATTTTGGGAACATATTGATTTTTATATAAATTTAACACTGTAACACCATTACAATGTAGTATAAGAATCCAAACAAGTCTGCTAAGTTTAATGTATCTCAATAATTAAGCTGAATATAATAACTATTTTAACATTTTTTTAATGTTTTATATAAAAAAAGAGACATATATTCAGATTTTATGATGAAATGTGTAAAAATGTTAATACACTTTTCAATTTTTCTTAATGAAATTGCAAATAAAAATACAGTAGTTGTAAGTTCTATAGGATAGGTAAACAGTCTGCAAAAACTGAAAAAAATTATAAAACCCGGGAAAGTGAGTAAAATAATCAATTTGCGGGTTTAGTAACTGTAAATTGCTCGTTTTTTTTTAAATCAAAAATAAGAAGAAAATTTTAACGCCGGTAGGTGGCGCTTCGTACATAAATGAAAAACAAAGACAAGCAAATAATAATAAATAAATAATGTTGCCATACCATTTGTTGTAGCAATATACATTCCATATGCCCCCGCCACAGGTGGTAACTCACTGCAAACATGTCACAAATCCAGCACAGCAGAGTTCAGTATGTCTCATTATATACAAGAGAGCTCTTGCAGCATAACATTTTTTTACTGCAATAGATTGGACGGGATTGATACACCAGGATTAAATTTCCCCATAGCCAAAAGTCTTTTTGGTGTTAGATCTAGAAACCGAGGAGGCAAAAGAAACTTCTGTCAGCTCCTCGTGTGCCGCTAATTCCTGCAGCCTATTCTGACGCTAATGTTTCCATTTCGGGTGTAACACACGCCGAACGTGTTTGCATTAGACTTGGTCACCAGAACCTTAAACAATCCTCCAGCGATCCAGTTTCTTCTAATCATTGAAGAAGCTTCATAAGGCCTGCTACTATAAAAACAAAATGAAGTCTTCGCGTTATTCTGAAATGCGAATTTATGCAGTGAAACAATCGTTCATTCCTAGTTCATGTAAAACAGCCTCATTAATTAAGCTTTATCTTTCCCAGCCAGCATCCTTGTTCACTTATATGGCATGGAACGGGGAACTGGTTCTAAATAATGATGGGGCGCCTAGGGGCTCATCCCTGATAATGACAAACTTCGTTGGACATTACGGTCAATATTTGCCTTGATTTTCTTCGAGAACCATTTGCAAATGCAATGGGAAACTGGCTCTGAATCAAGAGTGTGGCGCTAGCCTTATAAGCCAGATAAATCTGCGATACCGAAGTCAACTTTTGGTATAGTGGCTATATTACTCGGCTGCTGGCCCAAGCGTCGCAGGTTCGTAACGCAACCTTCATCGCTATATTGGTGACCTTGACAACGCAACCTTCCGCAACAGTCGTGGTGCCATCTACCCGCAGCAAAATCGTCAGACTCACTTGACGAGCAAACAGTAACTCTCCATAACGCTTATCACAATATAAAATCGTTCGCTTCTTCGCCGATTCACTGGTGGGGGAGTACTGTAGCGTTTGCCTTATAAGCCAGAAAACATCTACGATACCGAAGCCGACTTTTGGTATAGTGGCTATGTTACTCGGTTACAGGTCCAAGCGTCGCAGGTTCGTATCGCACCTTCATCGCTATAAGAGCATAAGAATTTATAACCGCCTGTCTCATTTGCATATTTCCCAACTAAGTCGTTCGTACCAACGCTATCTACCGGCTACGTTTCCCTTATTTAAAAAAATCCCTTTACCAGTTTATTCTAAGCCTAGAAACCGTTTTTTTATTATTACTATTAGTATTTTATTTTGAGTTTTAAGGACTTTTTGCTCACCCTGTATATAAAATTCTATCAAAGTTTTAAAGATAAAATGTTGCAATGAAATGTAGTCAAATAAACATCATGGATATTATGGCTGCAATTTAGAAAAAAAGAATACTTTTCGTGAAATTTAATTATTGCATCTTGCTTTCAAAAATTAATTTAATTTCAAAATTACGTTCAATCTGAAAACTATCTAGAGCATGAAGCACTATGTTCCCCATCTTTCTTCTAAATTAATAACTGTCCTGCCCATTTAGGATCCTGAGAATTTTTACAACTTTTACAAAGGAATTTATTAGTGGTATGGTAATAAAATTTGTGATATTATTCTCAACACAGGTTTTTCCCTAATTCCATTTGTGATTCCAGATTTCAAAAAATATCTAATACCCTTTAAATTTAATTTAATTTTATCCTCAGTTGAGTCCCAACTCAATCCCAATCTAAAGAAGAAATCGAATCCTTGCCCATGACGGATATTTTCTTCATGTTGATTCTCACATGAAAGCTTATTCAGTTCGAGAGAATTAGTTCTTAATTTTATTAAATTGAATCCGGCGAAGCAAAGCATTTATATAGTCAAAGAAGTAAACTGATAAATATCCTGAGTAGTTTTAACCCCACAGTACAAGCCATCGACGTATAGAGAATTTATATTTCACAACATTTTGGATATTTTTTATACCGAATACCGACGCACAAACAAAGGGAAGGTGATTAAGATGGAATGTTTGAATAGCGTTATCTGTTTAGTCTGGGAACCACAAAATGTAAGATACTTTCTATCTTTCTCTTCAAATTCTATCATATGAAATCTTTTTCTAAATGTCTGAAAAAAAAAAGAAACTCGATTCTCTTAAATTTTAAGAATCGCATCCAATAAATGTATATGTAAATTAAATCCGGTTTCAAGAGAAAAGGCATATATATCCCCCCTTCATTTGCCCAACTACTAAAATCATACGCAATGCAACCTAAGAAATAAATTTATCATCGCGAATTATCGCTCTGTGAAACATTAATATCGTGAATTCGTATTCTCTTTAACTGTTTTCCCCACAACATTACATTCTGATTAATCTACAGCGATTTCTTTACATGGTTTGGAAATTCAATTTATTACTTAATGAACTAAAACGTCTTTTCGCTAGCTCCTATTTAGAATCCACTTCAACAAGAGGTTTCATATTTTTCTTCTACATTAATTTATAAATATGTCATTCTCTGTCAAATTATTCTAGAAACTTCTAATCAATTGATCTTCCTTTTCAAAAAAATATATTTATTTAATTAGGGAATTCTGTTTCCCATTCCTGGCTTTTTTTCCAATTCCCTTCTCCCCAACAATCACCCAAAGCAATATAAATCAGTCTGATGTTTTCAGTTATTTTATTTTTCATCATAAACCACATCCAAAAATGAGTTCCTACAAATATATCAATTAGAATATACCTTTTTTATACGCAGAATATGTCTTTTATATCAGAATATATCTAATATCTCAGCAAGTTGTATACATTTTTTTTCGTAGCATTCAAGATAAAACCATCTCAGATATTCAAAGACGAATAAGTTATAATTTCAATTGCGAGGGTTTCGAGCTTATAACACTGTGGCGCTAGCTTCATAAGTCAGACACGATACGAAGACTACGATATCGAAATCGACTACGATATCGAAATCGACTTTTGTATAGTGGTCATGTTACTCGGCTACTGGCTCTAGAGTCGCGGGTTCGTATCGTGACCTTCAATCGGTACATTGGTGACCTTAGCAACACTACATCCTATAACCTTCGTGGCGCCGTCTACCGGAAGCAAAAACAAATTCGTCAGATTCACTTGACTTAAGAAAGCAAAACAAACAAAGTCGTCAGACTCACTTAACGCACGTAGGCAACTCGCCATTACGCTTGGCGCTATAAAAAATCGTTCCTCACTCCGTCGACTCACTGGTGGGGGGGAGTACTGTGGCGCTAGCTTCATAAACTAGATAACATCTACGATACAGAAGTCGACTTTTGTATAGTGGTCATATTACTCGGCTACTGCCTTTAGCGTGTTGGATTCGTATCGCAACCTTCAATCGGTACAGCACTTAGAACTAGTATAATACTTACTTTAGTTTCAAACATGCTATTGGATAACATTTCTTATCCGCTGTATTTTGGCCAAAAAAATATATTGCAAGTAATTCGATCTTATTGATTTAGGTTTTAATACTTCAGTCAACTCGGCAGACTCGTAACTTTTTTGAGACAGAAGCATGATCGAAAATTGCATTTTTCAAAATATCTTTCTTTTCATTTTTCTACATCAAACTTCTTTATCTCGACTCGTATAAACAGAACAAGTATGTAAAAAGGCTTTATTTTTCATACTAATATTATTGTGTGGTGCTGAAAAATCATCAACATTTTTGTTTGATACTGTAGAAGAAATATTCAAACTGGTTTCGTTTTCGGTTCGCTTGTCAGAAACATTTATGATCATCTTATTTTTTCTACAGGCTGATTCATGGTAAAATTAAGAAGAGCATCATTTACAAACAATATCTGACTTTCAAATAATATTTACGTGATATTTCGGACAATTCCAGCTTTTGTTTTCTACCTTCGAAGAAAATTCAAAATTAAATCTTGGAGTAATGATTTCAATAATAAAGTGTTCAATAAATGACCTGGTGGTACTTCAGCAACATTTAGATATTTTAAATTTCTTATATTTACTTCAATCACATCATACAAATAATCTCTATCATTAACTGAATTTCCTAAAACTTCCAAGTACAATAATTTAGACATATAAGAATTGATAATAAAATCCATTCGACCGTTACGTTGCTTGAGAAATTTAAAGCAGGAATTGTAGTCTTTCTCATTAAATTCAAACCCAGCAACAGTATTATAACCAAAGTAGTGATTTTAAATGTGAATTTTTTCTGTTTTAGGAAGAGAATCGTTTGACCCTATTACACTATTTAAAAAATGAAGTAATTGCACAAAACTGAAATTACTAGATAGACGATGGTTTTCCAATTTACGTAATTTTAAAGTCGAAACAATTTTTAGACACATTAGATTTATTTTGATTGAAATGGGATCATCAAACAGTTTTTTTTTTCTGTAAACTATTTGAATCTATTTTTCAATTTTTTTAGCAGTTTAAATTTTATTATCACATTTTTTTTTTCATATATCTGTATCAATTATAAGATCTTCGATCTCAAAATCCCATTTTTTCAAAATTTCTCTTTTCGTTTCGATAAGTTGAAACAACTCAGAAACAAGATTGAAATCTTCCATTTCTTCATCTAACATTTGAATTTTATTGGCAAATTCCATGACACTGCTTCGAACAATATTCCTTTTTTCTATATAAAAAATATCAGAAGAACCTTACCCTGTAAAATAATTAATCCAACATAGAGTCTTTCTGAGCCGTTGCATCAAATGCTGCACATACGGTCCAATTGCTCGAGGATTTCAAATTACTTTTTCAATAATTTATTCTTAAAAGTTACTTGAGATTATATACATTATGTAATGTAAATTTGCTTTGGATGTAAATTATTAGGGCTATTCCACAGCCTTCCATTTGTATGTGCCATCATTTGACACACAAGTCTGGCAAGGCTTACATCCAGACGACGTTCAATACAAATCTTTAAAGACATGAAATTTGAGGTTATCGATATAAAAACTCTCATGAACAGATGAGGGCAAATTATTCAAAATTTAACTGAGAGCAACTATAAAGACTGTGTTACCAAAATGCTTCCTTGAAGAAAAAAAACCCCTCAGTTTGTGTACAACGATATGAGTAAAAATTGCTGTTACTTATGTCACTTGCCGTGGACAATCCCCGCTGATATATCAACAGGTTTTAAGCCGAACATATGTGCCTTCTGTTTTACAAATAGCGCCATTTAGGGCCAAGAGTACGACTCAGCTACACACATGCCACAACCCCTTTTTAGGGGCGGACTTCATTCATGCGTATTCATTCACTCATCTCAGATCGTAATTTAGATCTAGAACAGAGAACGATCACCTCTGACCCAGTACTCTCAATGGTATTAGCAACCCAGTGTCTCAACATGAAGGACTTTGCGACCGCCACAGATTTAACGAGCGCCAGCCGCTACTCACTCGGGAAATTCTGGTCGGTGAGTTTCGAACTCGCAACCTAACGAGCACGAGTCTAACGCTCCTCCAACCTGGCTATACCGACCATGATAAAAGTTAAAAACTTGAAACGTTCTATCGGACAAAGAAAGTCAGTTAAAAAATATGTATAAACGTCTTCTAAAACCAAATTTAAAGTGTAGAAAGTATGCCATGCATGATCATGTGTTGTTTCATATGAATGAAAAAACAATCGAGGTAATTTCTGCTTGAAAATGCATTGCATATTTGGGTTTCCAATAAAATAAGGTTACAAAAAGTAGAGCAACTTCGAGGGAAATTGCTTTGCTTCGGGAAAGATGCATCCCTATTTTCCTAATTCATAGATTGTACGGGTATTGACCATACGTTCTAAAACCTTGCAACTGGTTTGTTGTACAGATGATTTGTAGAATTTTTACAAAGTTTTAAAATTTGCAACGAGTGAAAAGGGAAATGTTGTTCAAATGGTAAAGCATGTTATATGTGATTCCACCTGAACAGGGACTGATACCATTGGCTTGAGATAAGGTCGTTTCCAATTCAAACATCCTGAATTCACAGTTGTATGGAAATGTACTTCGAGCATTAAAACGCAAAAGCAACCATTCTACCCAAAAAACCAAAGATGTAAGAATCAACTGAGGAAACTTGGCCGAGAATAGTAGCTATGTCTAATGGGGCAGAATGTGTCATGTTTCCTACTTTTAATGCAGAAAAGTACAATTTCCGAATAAATCGATTTAGAGACCTTCATATTATTCCACAAAATTTTGTTGGAAATAGTGTATGTAATAGAAAAAACAAAGAATTTTCAAGACTCCCTTTGACTATGGTGACGAGAAAAGGCTTTAATTCGCTTGAAATAAAGAACCTTTTTAGTCGCTGGTTACTCCCTAAAAATGTTTTAATGTTTTTTATAACTGTCACGATAAGCTTCATTCCATCGTAGATTACGAATTTTTCTTAGACGTGAGGAACTTTTGGGGATAAGCATTAATTGCGACATTAAGGACATGTTTTAGAACTTCAGAAACGTCTACAATACGGACCATGCCCTCAGTAATATGTGCCATTTGGATGAATGCACTCCAATCTGGTCTCTGGGATAGGAAAAGAGGAGGATGAAGAGTTGCAAATCATCTTTCAGCATGGCAGACAACAATTGGGAGCACCATCATATAAATAATCACTAATCTGAAAGTTTATGAAAGAACATGAGAAAGTTATGAAAGTTAAGGAGAACATAGAATCAGATCTATACTGTGAAAGATACGAGCGTGTTCATGGAAGTATGCCTTTTCCTAACCATTGAAAATAAAGATAGAAAATTAGTGGAAATAAACCACTCGCCCATGAGAGCTAGAATTATCCTAACCCCAACACGAGCTATGTCCGTTTAATTTACCCATTATAATAAAAATTCGAAAAAGCTGATCTACTAAGGTATCAAGATCTTATTGATAATTGATATCATGAAGTGGTAAATAAATACCACCTCATGAATGAAATAGCACAGCCACAGTTTGCAGAGATGTATTAATAACGAGTGATATGCCCGAATAAAGATTTGAAGATATATGAACTGTGAGATTCTTTTCTGTATTTTTCCGAATATAGTTATATCAAGGCAATTTAACAGGAATGTTAAGCATCAAAAAGTTTTTTTTAAATACCTAAACATATGAAATGAATCTTTTTTAAAAACTGGGCTTGTTGTCAATCAATTTGTACCGAATGCGGTGACAATTCCAAGAGAGGGAGGTACCCATCAAGAAAGTTTCCCACAAGAGAAGATTTGAAAGCAGTGCTTATAGGTTGCGTCACATCGCAAATTCATCTTCCTCCTTAAATGGATGGAGTGAATTGATTTCAGTTTTTTTTCTAGTGCGCCCAAAATGAACGTCTTTTGACTAACCTTTATTCGAAAATCTTTGCGCTTTTTTTTTAAAAAAAATTAATTTGGTAAAAAGATCTTTAGCAAACAGACCACGTTTGGAGAGCTTGTTTGAAGGATTTGATTTCGGTTTTTTAATGTAGTAGTATCAGGAATACTAATAGCTTCAATGTCGAACAATTCCTCCTACATTTTCACTTCGATGTTTTTTTGCAGAGTTTGGACAAGAATAGTTTTCACAAAATGATTTTTGTGTAGCGGATGCATAACTTAAACCAAGTTTGAAAGTTGATGGTAAAATTTCCCTTCTGAATTTAGGATAGAATATATTCTCTTTTTATTTTAATGATTGTGATTTGCTTTTCGAGTTACCAGCGTTCACAAGAACGAGAAAAAGATGCCTGCTTCCCGCCTCCATCCACACATTTTTTTTCAACATTGCAAAATTGACTGCAGTGGCTTTTCTCAGAACAGTGAGTGTCTTGCGACAATAGACTTTAGAATGGCAATTGAAAGATCTCAACGGATTAGATATGTACTGCTAAATCGGCAATTTGTCCCATGAATTAAGGCAATTTGGTTATGTGGAAGTTTAGAAGGCAATGGTTTGTTGGTAGAATTTGACCATCCCATTGAAAATTGATTTACGTATATGCGTTATTAATTGGAATTTGATTCTCTTGGTATTTCCTAAAGAGGAATATTGAACATGCCGCTTGTAATTATAGCTTCAGTATAATTTAAAGAAATGTGAGGTAACCTCAAAGGTTTTTATTTTAAAGAGCTGCTGGGCTTGCGTTTTAGAGAAGTTCTACCAGCAAACATTTTTCGAATAAGAGACTTTCTGACCTTTGCTACAGTATCTTTCTGTACGAGAAATGAAGAAACGTTGTTAAACGTGCATTTTTTTTTCTCTGGTACAAGCTGGATAAACAAAAACGGATTACAATGACAAAAAATTTATAGTCTTCTTGATGTTCACTGAAGGAGTGTTTTTTGATGAGGCCATGTGATATAGAAATTTAGACCCGACGGCACCGTCCAATCAGGAAATTCTCAACATCAGGGCGTATCTGTTTTAGCCGGAATCTATACGCTCAGTCCCCTCAGGGAACAGTGATCACTCCAAACGCCAAGAAATGAAGACCCCTTCACTTGATCCCTAGTAAGTTAACAAATCCAGAAACAAGCTAACAGTCCATTGATACATTGGGGAACCACAGTATACCCGTCTGAAGCCCCGTTACCTTATAGATATGATCCTAAATCCAAAAGCCGACCAATCGCAGGGGCCACTATCTCCAGCCGACAGTTTGGGATCTGACTGGCTTGATGCTTCTTTTATGAACTGGACAGGGATTCAGTCTGGTATGAGCAATCATTCCTCCGGAAAAGTTTTTCTCTACACTACCGGCCCTGGAAACAGCACCATTAGTCGGATTCCGGACTACCAAATATTATGACAAAATATGCTTGACGCAAGGTGCACGCAAACCATGAAAACTGTCGCATGCATGGCCAAAGAGTTTTGCAGTTCAAAAGATATAAACAGCATGGTGACAGCTTTCCATGAACTCCCTCGCTTGACGCCAAGAGAAAAGTAGTAGAAAGCAGTTGACGAAGGAAGGAAGAATCTGTAAAGCAAGTCAGATGAAAAGGATACCTTGAAACTTGTCACATTGAGAGGACATACAGGATAAGTAAGAAATTCCCTACTTCAGAGGAATCTAAAATACGTCCTATTGATTTAAACAAGACAAAATTTGAACTTCAGACGATATGGTTTACAATTAGTAATTAAATAAAATTAAGTACAAAAATTTACCAATAGATGACGCTGTAACTCAAGTGGCATTTATTTGCATACATTGAAAATGTGAAACATAATTTGCGTTACACCGCATGTCTATCACCATTTTTCTTCGGATAAAATTATAGCGGATTCTGCACGCACCTTAGTTTCTTCTCTGATCATCATCGCTGCATTGTAAGAAAAAGTTCTACCAAAACAACAAAAGTCCGCTGAAGCTCTAAAAGAATTTTGTCGTATGAAGCAGACGCAGAGGTCCTATTTCTCCAACTATATACAAAATAATGCAATAATTTTTTTTTAAAATGAAATTTCCTATGCATATTTCAATGTATAATGCCAGAACAATTTCTTGAACATCCAAACAGTGAAAGCGTTTTATCTAATCAAACAAACTCATCTACTTTTAAAAAGATTTTTATTAATGTTTGAAGAAAATATCTTAATAAAAAGGCCAAACCATTTAAACTATTTTTTACAATTAAACAAAAGATTAATCAAAAATTTAAGGCATTTCTTTAAAAGATTTTTATTCCAGTTTGAAGAAAGCTTTCATTAAGTTCAAAACGATGAAAAATTATCTCAACAAAAAGTGGCAAATTGGAGATTAAAAAGGTCTTTATTTCGAAATCTCAACCTATTTTTAAGAAAGTTGAAATTTCAATTTCTTGCTCACACATTTTTGTTGATCACAAAAAATTCATACAATTAAACCCTCATTGAAGTACATGTTCGTACAAGTTACATTATATTTTTATTCATTTTAATTGTTCGTTGAATTAGTCACTTCTGTGTTCTGAATATGCCGTATTCCACTATACAAAAAATGACATGGCAGATTTTGCATTTTTATCCATATAAAATTAAGCCTGTACCCCTTTTGGAGGACAGTGATTTAGAGATGCGAAAAACATTTGCACTTCCTTGCTCGAATGGTAGTTTACCGAACTCATCCAGCAAAGTATTCAATCTTATGCTTTTGCCAATCAATAACTGTCGAGTAGGATCTTTACCTTGAAATAACTGTATTTTTCAACCAGAAAAAAAAAAAAAAAAAAAGGCAATTTAATTTATGTTTTTCAGTTGCATCATATCAAATAACAATGTAAAATTCTTTTTAAAATGCATTCAAAATTAATTATTTAACAATTTGAAAAATCAGCAATTTGAGTAAATAAACTGGTTTCAAAACAATACATTCTCTGAAAAATTTCGATTATCCTCTCTTCCAGCTGAAACAATGAATAAATAAGAGATCAGAAAGGGATCAATACCCCCAAACAGATGCTATTTTCAATAACAAAAGGATAATCAAGAGGATTCGAAGATTTTAAAAGGCTCAACTTAAACTGGATTTGCATTTTCAATGATTATTGAAATTTTTTAAATTAAAATTCACAAGCCAATTTAAACTTATAATTTAAGAGTTGTTATGCTGCCTTTTATAACATTAGCAAAAATGTATTAGTTTAAAAAAAAAATCCAAAAATAATGACACAAAATTTTTATTTGATGATATGCACAATTGACAAAAGAACAATGAAACAATCAAAAATTTTCCAGATGATGATTTGAAGAGGAGGACATGATTATCAAATGTACAATGCTTTGAACATTAAAATTTATCCAGACCCTGAAGGCTTAGGTTTCTCAGTATTCATGAGCAAGGTAATATTTTCACCTTTCAGTAGTACACGACCTATAAAAAAATGGTTTTAATGAAGAATTCAACATTTAGAAGCTATAATTTATAGAACCATCTAAATAAAAGTATTCAAAATTTTATACATTATATAAAATAATAAATTAAAAAATGTTAATAAAATGTTAAAAAAAATTTTAACAAAAATATGGGTAAAAAAATTGAACCATTTATAATTTTTAAATTCTCAATTTTAAGAAATGACAATGAAAAATTAATTTATTTTAACTACTGTTGCTATGATTTTACTTAGCAATCCAATCCAGCATAGAATGCTTGCTTTAGAATAGTGAGATATGAAGGTTTGACAAAGTTTAAGTCTTAATATATAAGGATATTTCTAAAAAGTTCGAGCCCTAAACACTCAGATAAAAAGGCAGATTAAAATAAATTTAGTCCTGAAATTCAATTTCAAAATAGGCCAAGCAATTCAATTAAATATAATAAGCACAGCAATTCATGATTATATACCATTCATGATTTATTGCAATTTGTTTTGAATTTTACAAGATATTTCACACAATTTTGAATTTTACATTGCAATTTAAATTATTTTAATTTTAAGAATCATTTGTCAACGTTAGCACATCCTTTCACAAATGGAAGATAGGACTCATTGAAACATTATGAATATCCCACATACATAATTTAAAGTTGTTTCAATTTTAAGACAGCATTGAAAGTTTTAAAACAATATTATTAAAAAAATGAACATTATTTAAGAAAATCATTTTATTTTAGTGTTACATAAATAGCTACAAAATGGGGGAAAAAATTAGAAATTTAGAATCAAGAAATTCTATTGGATTCTAATTCTCCCTAATTAATCATGACATAATACCATATGCAATAACCCTTTCTTCTTTTAATATCACATTATAAAGAGATTGGAATACTGTTATTTAAATCAATAAAAATATGGATTTTAGTTGGATTTTTCAGATTCAAATTATCATTTCCTCTTCACCATTGTAAATATCAAGGCTTTAATAATGTTGAAGAACAATCAGCATGTAAAGGTGTTATTTTTTAAAAAATAAATGCATTATATTCACTAATTTGTCCACTAACATGAATCTTTGTGGACAACCACCACTTAACCAATTGGACAGCTGTTCCTATAGAATTCTCTCCAGTCATGAAATGACGCTGTGAGCAGTCCAGAACTCCATAGAATAACTTGTCAGTTTAATGCACCACTATTTTTCCTATTCAATATTTCACATTGATGCAGCAATTTGACATTGGTTAAACCAATACACATAGTGCAATCCCTCTCTCAGAAGTGCTGAACTTACACTGCTGCCATGCTTTATTCTGCTGACATTTCCTCATTACATCTACTTATCTGTGCATGTGTGACCATAATTCATCCTAGTTAATCTTCTAACTGGTCTTTCGGCCTGTTCTGTAACTTCATTCCACTGATAAGTTAATATTTCAACTTCATCTTTAATTTTTACACACTAATGATTTGCTACAAGAAGTTCCGAAGTCGTGTCACTTAAAATATTATCAATATTTAAGAAAGATAGTTTAAGATATAGAAATCCTATGCCCCTTTTCCCATTCTCCAAGATAAATTGAGTTAACCACAGTAGGGATAAGATAAAAGGTTCAACAAAAACTAAAGGACAAGCTTATATTTTATTTAACAGAATAGAAACCTCCTATTATTAATGAAAACCAAGTAAACAGATAAAATTGGGCCATCATATGAGTAATAAATGCACAAGCCTTAAATTAAAATAAAAATTATTTAAAATGACAGCTGAAAAGCATTAAAAAAAAAAAACTAAGCAGTCGATGACTTAAATATCCTACAGCTCATCCACAAACAGCTAATGTGCTATGAGATGGCACATTGTCACCTATTAAAAGGAACTGTGGGCCACATAGCACCTGTAAAATGATGCACTTGATGCCTCCCCAAATGAGAAACAACTCAAACTGGTTCATTTCGATGATACTGGAAAGGTTATTGTGGTTTCCCCACCTTCCAAATGAATAAAATCAATCAAGATTTTTTTAATAGTATCTAAATTACATTAAAAAAATCTTTAAACCCAAAAATTAACAATATTGAGTCAAAAAGTCTGTCAGCTAACAAGATGTTACTTAAATGTTACAGCACTGGCTTAAATCTATTTGGTATTTATCAAATTACAGGAAACAGTTGACAGAATTACTATTATAAAACTCTTTTCTTACCCCTCGAGCACGCACGTCGGGCCTCAGAGGCCCGAACACTTGAAAAAACTCTGCAGAAAATCATTTTTTCAGCGGAGAAACTCAAATTTCCCAGTAGCTGCGTCCAAGGTCATTTGCCACCTGACCCATGTCATTCTAAGAAATTCACCCCTCTCTTTTCTCGGAAAATAGAACACCTGCTCTCAGAAACAGCTGCGCGGGCCTCGAAGGCCCGATGCGAGCGTTCGCATAACTATTTTTGTAAGCAGAGGGGAAGGTCGCAATAATGTCTTGATACTTGAATTATAAAGAATGCAAAAGATTGCAGAAATTATTGGCCGAAGTTTCAACAGATGAAGAATCTCTTAATGAGGAAGATGAAGAAATTGTTGATGAGGAATTAATTAGTGATCATCAATCAAATTCGGAAGAGGAGCTGGATTCAGACAGTGAAGCGCGCGTTTGTGAATCCACCGATGATTACGTTGGGAAAGATGGTATAACGATATGGCATAAAAAGAAGCCAAGGAGAAATGTGAGAACTCCTGCTCACAATATCATCTCAAAACTGCCTGGAAATATCGGCGAAGCAAAAAATGCTTCCTCACCAATAAATTCCTGGACATTTCTGATTGATGAAAGTATAATATCAATTATTGTCGAGTGCACGAATATTTATATTCAATCCATTGCTTGTAAATTTAAAAGAGAAAGAGACGCTCTTCCCACAAAAAATTCTGAAATAAAGGCCTTTATAGGACTTCTCTATTTCGGTGGACTGCACAAATCTTCTCATGTCAATGTAAAGGACCTCTGGGCTACTGATGGAACAGGAATTGACATATTCCACCGTACTATGTCAGATAAACGATTTTTATTTCTGATGAGGTGTGTCAGATTTGATGATATGTGTCAGATTTGATGATATAAGAGATCGTTCATCTAGAAGAGAAGTAGATAAACTTGCTCCCATCAGAAATATTTTTGAAATGTTCGTCACAAATTGTCAAAAATTGCAAACTCTTGGGGAATATGTGACAATCGACGAAAAGTTAGAGTTGTTCAGAGGAAGGTGTTTATTTTGACAGTACATGCCAAATAAACCAGCTAAGTATGGAATAAAAATTTTTTGCCCTGGTAGATGCGAGAACATTTTATACATGGAACCTAGGAATTTATGCAGGAACTCAACCAGCAGAACCATATAATGTTGAAAATGGCACAGACAAAATTGTGAAGAGATTACTTGAACCTATTTTCAATTCAGGACGCAACCTAACTGTTGACAATTGGTACACAAGTTATGATTTAGCAAAAGACCTCTTAAAGAAAAAAATTACACTTGTGGGGACAGTCCGAAAAAATAAAAGAGAGCTTCCTAAGGAATTCATTTCTGGAAAAAAATGAGAACCATACTCAACATTATTTGGATTCCAAAAAAATTTGACACTGGTTTCTTACGTGCCAAAAAAAAAAAAAAAAATGTGTTGTTCTTTTATCTTCAATGCATAATGATAGTGCAACTGACGCCTCTACTGCAGAAGCAAAGAAACCAGAGATTATAACATTTTATAACCTTACAAAGGGCACAGTTGATGTAGTGGATGAAATGTCAGCTACATATTCTACTGCCAGGATAAGTAAAAGATGGCCTATGGTCATATTTTTCAGTATGCTGAATATTGCTACTATAAATTCTCGTATCATATTACTGTCATCAAATACGCCACCTGTTCAGTATAAAAAAAGCTTATTCATAAAAGATCTTTCATTAGAATTATTGAAGGACCACCTTCAAGAAAGAAGTATGCAGGCTACTCTACCCCGTCAATTGCGTGATCAATTGAATAGCAACCGTAGAAAGAATTTTGATACTCCCCCGCAAAAAAAAAAAAAAAAAAAAAAAAAAAAAAAAAAAAAAAATTCTAGAAAAAGATGCCATATATATCCCAGTACAAAGGACAGAAAATTCCAAATGTGCTGTTCTACGTGTAGAAAAAATGTATGCGGGGAACATAGCAGCGTTGTTTGCTGCAAATGCCTCTAAAATGTAAGTTCTATTTTAATTTACTAATGTAGAAAAAAATTTTATTAATAAAAACTAGTAATAATTTATGTCTCATGTATGTTTAGTAATCTTCAGTTTTAAAAAGAAAAGAACCTTTAAACTATTTTAAATATTTTGTACTAAAACTAGTTGTAATTGTGTAATTTGAATAGTCGCATTTATTTGAAAAACATTATTTTATATTTTCAGTAGTATGCTTTTGTTCATTTTAGATTTTTGGTAACGTAAATTTAACTTTTTTAACGTTTTTCTCATGAAAAACGTTTCCGGGCCTGCGAAGCCCGATGCGCGTCTCCGAGTCACAACAGAAGCGCGCGTCTTTGCGGGTTAAAGAATTAATCGTATAAAATACTTGCCCAACATCTTCCTTTCTTGAGTTTTCATGACAATTTCTTCTGCATCATCCAAAACCAAGTTCATATACTCATCAAATCCCTATAAAGTAAAAACAAAGATGGTAGAAATGCAAGCAATAAAGAAATTAATTGCAAAGAGAAAAAAAAAGTTAATTTTCAAATAATTATCTTACAATTATATGTCCTTCAATCCTAGTTGTGACATTTTCATACAGCCACACCTGAATCTTTGATTTCTGAAAAAATAATGTTCTTTTAATAAAAAAGTTTAATAATGATTATTAATTGGCAAAAATTTAATAGGATTTTTGAAAATTAAAGATCTTGTCACATTTCAAGAAAAATTTAAGTCAAAACACTTTAATCATATGTTAATGGCAAAAAAGAATTTATAAACATAAAATCTCAGTTAATTTACTAGAAATTAAACGTTGACATCTAAATAGCCTTTTTTGAAGTAAAAATTTCATTTCCAACTATTATTAGTAATAGAAAATGAAATACTGAAAATAAATCAATTTTATTTCATTACTTCATGAAATAAAAAGAAAATCATTTTATTAAACGTTTTTTACTTATGTAATTAGTTTTCAATATAAAAAAGAAATTTTAAACGAAAGAGATTTAATAAAGGATATTTATGTTTTACATTTCAAGCATCTTACAAACAGGTTCTCTTCATTTTCAAAATTTTTGTTTCCTTGTCCCTAATAATAAAATTATACAGGTAAGAACATTTACATAAAACATTTTGATTCTTAGATCTTTATTGTAACATTTAGAAACCTCTTGTTTATGGTTTGCATATGGCTGAATTAATGAAACTATTCATTTTTTTCTACATTCTTTTATTAATTCTGAACAGGATTTTGCTGAAATTGGAATAATTAATGATAACAGCATTCAAAAGGGAAATATTACAACCACCTGTTTGAAATTTGATCTGAGGATCTATATCAGACACCACCAGATTTCTAGACTTTCGGCTTTCTACATAAATATTAGCAATGTTTTAAGCAGCTTACAACTGAATTTTTAAAAAAGGTTAATCAAACTATACATTTTAAACAAAAAAAAAAAAAAAAAAAATCAAAAAATTTTCAAAGTTGTGCCAGAAAAAAAAATAACCAAAAGACATTACAATGTTTAACCAGAAACTTTAAAAAGTAAATTTATATCAATTTTTAAGGATTTTACAATCACTAGAAACAATTATTTGGGACATTAATGAATGTCAAAAATTATTATGTTTATATGCAACAATATTTCAAATTACACATATATACTAGCACAGTATATTTTATTAAGAAAATTATATTTCAATGCAACTAGTAAACATTTTAAGACAGAAAAAGATTTTACTTTTTTTTTAACAATTAGAACTTTTTATATCAAAATTTTTATTACAGCAAAAAGCAAGACAAAAAAATTCAAATAATATTTATGGATAATTTGAAATATTTATGCTATAAAAGATGAGTTAACACAATAGCACACAATATTAACTAAATAAAAGCCAAAAAAAATTATCTACTTACATTTTGTAAAAACCTGAAAATAAGGTTCTGAAATGGGAAGTTAAGGATATACATTTAAGAAAGAAAAATAGGAAAGCAGGTAATATTGAAAAAAATTATAAAATATGCAATTAATGAACATACAATGATCCTTCAGCTCACACATTTATTTTAGTACATAAGCTATCGTAACAAAAACATTAAAGAAACAATCTGGAATGGTGGTTAACACACGAAGAAATAAATTTTACCCCAAAAATAAAAATAATAAATGCACTTCTAAACCAATTTATGCAATTTTAATCTTCTTTTAGTCCACCCATGAAAGTAGAGGAAGAAATAAAGTAAACTTGAACGAATGTAAAAAGACCCCATATATGAATTAACAGGCTAATTAAAGAGAAGTAATGTTTAACAAAACTGTTAATTCTCAAGTAGAGGAAATAGAAAATCATGAAACATATGAAATAAAATAAAATTATGAATTATAAGAATTAAAAAAATTACACTCATGACATAAATTCAAATAATCGAAAATTTAGCAAACGATACAACATAAAGCGAAACATGACGAGTTTATTCTAAAAGATCTATTTATCGACAAAATATAAAATATTATACAGAAAAAATGACAAAGATTTAAATTATGATGGTAAAAATAATACTGAAATAAGATTTTCACGGGCACAATTTGCAATAGTTCTCAAAACATATTAAGCCTAACAAAATAAAATTAATGTTAACACATGAAAGGATACAATAGGCTGGACCATAACTTTTTGGACCTTTTGTCCTGTTTTATACGACATCTTGATAGTTTGAGTGAAAATCGCACCTTAAAGAATTACTTAACTTTTGAAAAGCTACTATTTCAACAAAATCTCTACCAACAACAATGAGCTATGAATAGCTTTCTATGCCGGTAAAACTAACGTAACAACACTGTTGCCAATTCTCAATACTTTGTTTACCTCAGGAAAACTGGCGCTACATTTTAAAATTAAAATTAATGATGTAATAGTTTTCATTTTTGATGCAAAAACAGTCATACTATTTCTCTTAGATTTTTCATGGCTTTTTTTATTTATATAATTTTGACGGTACAAAATTAAATAAAAAAAGGTGTTTACATTTTAAAAGCAATCAACGTATGAAGAGGAAGTGAGTTGAAATTATTTCGTCATTCTAAACAAAAACAAACCGTGTAAACGTGAAGGGGATAACAGCCATTGATTCTATAAATCCCAATATCTTACCTCTTTCAAGTATACGTGAAGAATTTGTATTTTTTATGTGAAAAGGGAATTCTCTCTTTAACATAAATTTTAACTAATAAAACGTAAACCAGCGTATTGTGTAGGCAGAGATGGGTGGAAGAGGACGTGGTCGCGGACGAGGATCTATACCCTTTCGGAGAACAGGCTTTAATTCGGATGATATTTTACCTCCTTTAAATCAACCACCACCAATTTACCCAGTAATTTCTTTTTAATTGTTCCTGGTTTATTATCTTTTTAGCATTAGAATAGTGTTTTTTAAATATACATATTACTTGAAACTATAATATACATATTACTTGAAACATAATATATTTGCGTACTTTTTAATTAAATTCAGTATTAAAATAATATAAATCGTTCAAAAATATAGAAATAATATTGTCAAATAATTATTAACTTGATAGTTTAACTTAATAATTTTGATGTTACTTATTTATCACATCATTTGCATAGTTTTTTTACTCATTATATTGTAAATTAAATAAGTAACTAATCAAGTTTATTTTTGTGTCAAGTTTTACATTAGATTCAAATTTTAACTTAACAACTCGGTTTAATTTTATTAATTTTACCTTATGTGTGTATAGAAGATTTTATTTATGATGTTAATGTTCCCAGATATGTTTGCAATGGTAATGCAATAAACATTAATATGAGCTTTTATAAATGGCATATTGAACATTTTTTTCAAATAAGATCCACATAATATCCATAAGCAAATAGTATAATTGAGTATTTCCTCAAATGTATTCTAAAAAGTTCACAAAGATCTTCAGTTGATAGAAACCCTACCAATAACTCACCTGAGAGTTGGAGTTTCAGTGAAAATAGATATCAAAGCTTCCAGTGCTGATTTAGTGTACTTTACTTCTTTGATCTTTCCAGCTGACTTGTATATAGAAATTTTTTTTCAATCTTTATAAAAACTTTTTTTGTCACAGTTAAAAGAAAGAATATGTTTTAAAGCTTATCAATCACTATTTCGAAGCCATCAGAAAGTGTTTATATCCTCAAAATTGCTCACTCATTTTTCTTAAAATGAACAAAATCAGGAGCAGCTCCTGAGTACGGCCTACTGGTGCCAAGTAGGTTTTGTTTCACCAAGAAACCGCCAATGATGCATGCTTGTTATGTCAGAACATGATGGTGATTTCCAGATGAGGTTTTTGACGTCAACAAAAATCCGTATGTAAAAAATAAAAATTTTAATATGTGCATGAGCATTTAAAAACAATCAGCTTTTAATAACATGTTGCCATTGGATTTACAAAAGCTCTGATTTTTAAAAAAATAAGTTAATGACTACAGAAAAGTGTCATTTTGAGCATGTGATTATATAAAATGAAATAAATAGGAAATTTGATTTTTTTTAATTACAAATGCGAGACAAAATTTTTTGGATGGTTTGCAGTACTAAAGTGACTCATTCAATGAAACAATTAATATGAATAAATAATTAATATGAATAAAATTATAACTTGCATGAGCACGTGGTGCTTGGCCATTCAAGAAATTGTGTTCCGATATGATACATTGAAATATGTATAGAAGATTTCATTTTAATCTTTATTATGTTGCAATTCTTAGCTGGTATTTTTGAGGCTATATTAGGCTTAATCCTAGGTGTGACAGAGATAAGGTTTAGGATTGCCATAATGGAGATTATGAATGCTGATAACTGTAGCCAGAAATTTCCATTTATCACTACATTTCTCGCCAATTTGACGGAGCCCATATACTGGAGCTGCGCCCAAAATTACCCCCTTCTTTTCACAACAAAATACAGGAATATCTATCTCAAAATGATGAAGCTACCACTTTCAGCATGTATGGATTGAAGAAATGTGTTTCATTTTATAAAATCATGCCAGTGTTTTTAAAATGATTATATTAAATTCCATATTTCCCTATATGTGGAATTATTACAAATGATGAGAATTGATGCATATGTTATAAACTTGCACAAATTCAGATCTCCAGATCTAGTTTCAATTTACTATTGTTACAGATATTTATTTATATTATTGCTTTCTTATTATAAGTAAATTAATATAGTTGAAGCTAACTTAGGCTTTTAATTTAAGTCTTTTACCTACATGATGGCAATGCAATAAAAAAAATCCATGCTTATATGCAAGTTAAGTTTTAATTTGTTTTTACTCTTGTAAAATAGAATAAAATATTTTTTGATTAATACATGGGTAAATATTTGACTCTATCGATAGGTAACATTTCAATATAATAATAAAAGTAATGATACTACTTTAATATGTTATGATAGCTACATAGCCAGTGTTAATATTCATTGAATATAGTTTTGGAAAAGGCTGTAAGGATACTATTTCCCCTCAAGTTTGGAAAGCCTCTGTATTTTGTATCCATTTATTTCTTTAAAATAATGAAGCAGAGTGAAAGTTATCATAGCCTCACAATGAATAGTGAAATATTGATGCATTACTTAAAAACAATGATAAATCAATTTTAAAAAATGCTACACTTTTGCTAGAATTAATAATTTTTTTGTCATACTTTTTGTGCCAGTTGGTATTTTAGATAGTTAATCGGTGATAATTAAAAAGTTGTTAAATAAATAATATTAATGTTTTCGATCTAGTAGCACATAAATGATTGGGTGTTAGTGAAAGTTGTTATTATTTCTAATTAAATTTATCATTTTAATCTACAATATATTTAAAGATATTATTGCAGTTAATTAAAAAGTTAATATCTAATAAAATAAAATTTGTTAGTTAAATCTAGCATTTATTATTTTAGCTTAAATTCTGATTTTCTAGCTGTGGTGTGCTCAATTTTTTTATTGAATTTGTAAACAAAATTCCTCTAAGATATGAAATATTTTTAACTGTGCTTACACTATTTTTATTTTGAAATGTTCCGTTTTAATAAGTTGGTTCTTAAAAGCAGCTGATATTAAAAAGTAGCACATGAATGTTACATTTTGGAAATGTTCATGTTTAACCATTAAATATATGTTCAATGACATTTAGATATTTTTTTGAAGTAGGTAATATAAATTTGAATGGTTAATTGATGGTATGGTTAACAGTAAAGGTAACTTGGAGAGAAAAATTTAAATTCAAGAACCACTTATAAAATTGTATCATAAATTTTATATTATTAAGATTTAAAAGCAATTATTAAATAAATTTGCATAACGTTATAAATTTCTTTAAAATGAATGTGTCTATTAATATTCATATCTTTACATGTTATAAATTTTTTTCTACAAATATTGATTTTTATTGTAAATATTAATTTCTGTATTTATAATAAGCTTTTAAAGCAAAATAATGAAAAATAAATTTTTGTAAAATTTTACTTAACCTTAAAGTATTTAATTATTATATCTTTATTTTGTTTTTTTAGCCATTACAATTTAAACCAATTCCATTGCTAACGGGAAAGAAAATTCTTTACACACTGACATTGAAACAAGAAATAAGAAGCTCTTTCAAAGAATCTGGATACTATGTCCCGCCTGTGTGCATGAAGAAAGACATTGAACGATATACTGACAAATACCAACAAATTCATGCTGCTGATCAAGTTGCTTGGGGTACATTTTGTTGAGATTTGTAAAATATTTCTGTTGCATACTACCATTATTTATGAATAGGAAACTTCTATCCTATTTATATATGTATTCTGTACTTTTTACACTGCTTGACAGATTTAAAAGAAATTTTACACACATTCTTTAACACTTTGAAAAATTAAGTTCACTGTTAAAAATTGCTTGATTTAATAAATGTGGAAAATGTATTTTTAAAATATTTTACCTACTATAACTAATTCATTTTTTCACCATCTTAAAATTCAAAAAAAAAAAAAAAAAAAAAAATCCAGTGATACCAATAGTAAAACACAATTATTACTTTAGTTTTTAAGTAGTTTTTCAAAACTAGTTTTGATTTGAATACATTGTAACAACTATTAATTAACACCATTTTATAGTTTAATGATAATTATTGGTATGTTTTTACCAGTTCTAACTTCCTTTCTTTGGAAATTTTCACTTTGCTTTTATTTTATGGTTTTACTTTCCTTTTTATGCCCATTTAAGTAATTTTTTTAAAAAAAAAACATTGATTATTGAAATTATTTCTATTTCTTTTAAATTGAACTTATTCCCGTTTCTTTTAATAATGTTTAACTTACAATTATCTTGTTTTTTAGCACTTAAATTTTTAATTCACACACTTTCATCATATTTGTCTTAATAATTTTTTTTAGAGTCATGGATTAAAATATCTAATTCAGTTAAAAAGATATATAATAATAATACTGAATTCTTAAAGGAAGTTTATTTTTTGAAATATATATAATCACATTTTTAAAATCTGCTAGAAATTCATTTTAAATACCATAATAAATAAAAAGTAATCAGTATTTATTAATAACAATTAGAAATAGTTAATTTTGTGAAAACTGGCAATTTACATATTTATCTAATTCTTACATGGGAATTTTTATTTTTCTTTCTCCTAAGATGGATCTTTTTATGTACTAGATACAGTAAAACATCTAAAATAATAAATCTTTAATTTATTTATTTTTTGGTGGGAGGAATTAATTCTTTTGTTTTGCAAGGCTATGAAAAGGAGATTAACATTTCAAATTTCTCTGTAATGCTTTTAATGTATGCAAATGATGTTAATCATTCAAGCATTAAATTCTTGAATGGACTAAATACATGTGGAAAGCTAATTATATATAATCTCAATCATCAAAAGGTTTAATGAAGTATATATAATATTATCTCAGCTTTAAAGTTATTGAGTCTTCACATACAATAATTTATTATTATGCTGAATGTAAATGTTTTGTTTGCCATTTTTTTTTAAATTTTTTTTATTCAGTTTCTATTATTAATAAAAAGGAATGTGCATGCTTGTAATTGTGTAATATGTATTTGTAATTATATGTATGTAATTTTTAACTTTTTTAACCTTTAAAGTTAATTTTTTTTAATATGGTAGTGCTTCTCTTTACTTAAATGAAACTTTGTCTTAACTTAAGGAAATCGACTTTAGCTTAAGTAAAATAACTATATCATGCTGATGCTACTGTATTTTATTATTTTTAGCATTGTAAGGTTTTGTTAAATTATTTTGCTCTCGCTGTTCATTATTGTAATTTGCCAAAACCTATATTAGATTTTATTATTCATTCAACTTGTCTTTTCAATCATTTGCATTTATCTAGCTACAATAATAATTACATTAAGAATGAGTACTCATTAAAAATGGGTGGAAAGAGAGAGACTTTTGGAATCTATAAATGCTGGAACTTGTGATGTGCTCAAGTAAAATATTCATCAAGGAGTTAGAATGAAGTTGACAAGAATTGTAAATTATTCACTTTAACTTCTGTGCATTGATTACTTTCATGAAGCATCTTGAGATAATTTGGTGCATTTCATGCTACAAAGCTTTTTTTCCCCCAGTTCTGTGCTTATTTAATAATGTGTTGCTGTAAAAAATTCTTTTATGATATAATAAGATTAAAAGTTAAATTGATAAATGATATGCATGTATTGTAACACTTTTCTTAAAACTGCAGAAAATGCTTAAAATAAAAAAAATAGAGCTTATAGCTAAATAGATGTTTTCTTTGCAAATACACATATATAATAAACTCCTTAAAAATTATAAAATGTAGGTACATTGAATTTCTTTTACTTTTGTATAATAGATTGTATTTAAAAAATACCAGAGCTTGTAAAATTTACAAAGTTGGTAATCGATTAAAGGAATATTTGGCATCAGAGAGATTACTAAAAATTCATGAGATAAGATATAACACTTTCAAACTTACTAAATTATTAAAATTGATAGCTAAAATATATATGATTCTTTTCATTGGTGAGTGAAGTCAAGTTGAAATAAGCTTAATAATCACTTTTTTTAAATTAGTCATTGTGTCAGATATTTTATACATTGTTATTATAAAATATGACCATTTAAAGAGTCTGTTCTTAAAATAGTGGTATAATCCTCTGAAATGATAATTTTCAAACGTTTCATTATATTCAACTTAGTGCACAAAATGCACCTTTGAGGTTGTATTTCATGCATTTGACATCAGATCCAATTAACAGTTTCAATATCAATGGGATATATTTGAGTAAGAAGAAGAAATACTAATTAGTGGTTAGAGAAGTGACATATTTTCCAATTTGCTAGTATTTATTTGCCTTAACATCATATCTATGCGCTAAAAATTATAATAATACTAATAGTGTTTGTTAATTGGAGTGCTACCTTTTTCTATGTATGTGATAGAATGACCATGAATAGCCGGCTTAAAATTGTCCTGCAGAATTTGTCTGTATCTTTAAAATATTGTGATATAAACATTTCATTATCTATTTTGTTGTTGTGACTAATGGCACTTGCCATGGACAATCCCTGCTGATACAGCAGCATATTTTAAGCCGGAGATATACGTCTCTTGTTTTACAAGTAGCGTCATCTAGGGCCAAGAGTACGACTTAGCTACACACACGCCACAACCATTTTTATGGGGTGGACTTCATTCATGTGTATTCATTCACTCATCTCAGATCGTAAATTAGACCCGGAACAGAGAACAATCACCTCTGACCCAGTACCCCCAATAGTTTTACTCTCGACATGGAAGACTTTGCGACCTCGAACATATTTAACGAGTTCCAGCTGCCACACACTCAGGGAATCTTTTTGGCCTGTGAGGTTCGAACTCGTAACCTTAGGAGTACTAGTCCAATGCTCTACCAACCAGGCTATCCTGGTTCTCATTATCTATTATCATATTATGTTTAAAATATTTTTCCTCCATCTAAAATAGATCCTATTTATCTTGCTATAGAGTTTTTGTATAAATTTTTATATGACAACAGTTTATATCAGTTTGTTGCTTATCAAATGTATTTTCAAATTTGTTATCCATGCTCTAAGTAACTATTTTTATGCACTTGATATCTTGTAAATACTGCGTACATCTAATAAACTAATCAAAAGTTTATAACTTTTAAACTGATAATAACATACAGATTCAATTTATAATCAAGTTATCAAGATTCATCAGATGTTTTTCAATATTACTTGAAGGAAAAAGTCAAAGAGAATGCATGTTTGTTTAACTCAGTTTTAAGAATTTTAGTAAACTCTCTAATTTTAAAACTACAATTATTTTGAATCATAACATTATAAAACATGGCACATTACTTTATGAATGATAATGGTTTATAAAGATGTGACTTATAAAAACAACATTTTTCTTTCACATTTAGATAAGAAACTTTTTCCAAAAGAATTATTCGAGCAACCACCTAAGAAAAAGAAGAAAGTTGCAAAAGCTAAAAAGAAGGAAGTTGCTATTGTTGAAAAATTGGAGGTGAGAGATAAAATTTTGAGAATTGGAATTAGTGTTCTCTAATTTACCATGAGTATTAGTGATTTTTTTAAATATTTTTTTTAATCAGCAAAATTGAAAATGACTTTATTTTTTTAAAATATATTATTTAAAATCTGCATTATTTTAAAATATTAACTAAGAATTTCTGTAGATAGTTATTATATCTGAAAGAGAACAATTTATTCCTTTATTGTTATTATTACCTTAATAAATTGATCATACATCAAATTTAAATGTATCTTTTTTTTTCTTCTTTTTTTTTTGACTAATTTCAATCTGATTTTATTATTTAAAACTTATACATCAATGATTTTGTAAGTAAGGTAACAAGAAAAACATATTGTTACAACAAATATAACTGTCATAGAAATTTCACAATTTATTAATAAATCATATAATTTTAAAATAGCAGAAAGAATTAAATGAAATCCATTCATTAGTAATGTTTCATACTATGTTATGAATTACTTGATGATTCCTGCAGAAGCAAATATATACCAATTAGTGTAATTTAATAAGGCAAATTTGTAGACTTGTAGATTAAAAAAAACTTAGTAAGTTAAAAACTTCATCTATATATTAGAAAATGTGTAATGACTTAATATATGATTTCTTTTTCTTTTTAATTTCGTTCTGATAGGTGCTTGAAGCTAAAGAACAAGCAGGTGATGTGGAGGAAGAAGAAGAAAAAGAAGAAGAGGGTGAAGAAGTTTTAGAAGAAAATGAAGAGGAAGTAGAAGAGGTTATTATAATTTTGAAGTTATTTTCTCAATATCTTACTTGAAAGACAAAATCTGTATTTTTTTTTATCTCTAATGCTATATCTTCTATCAATAATGTGTGCATTTAAATTAATGACAGTTGATTTTAAATTTTTAAATACAGAAGTAATATAATTAGAATTTCAAACTAGATAGAAGCTTTGCATGCCATGTGGAACCTGTTTGAGTTGCACATAAAACAACAATCTTAATTACAAATGTTTGAGTTACTTTTAGTAGAAAACTCATATTGCTAAGCATTGCTTAAAATGTCTGCTACCATTTATTATTTTCTATCATATTTGTACATCCTTATTTCATTTCAAACAGCACTCATTTGCCAAAGCTTAGAGTGCTATTACAAAATATTTAATCAGTTAACTCTGGTATTTATTTTTAAAGTCCTTCAGAAACACCTTTTTAAAGTAAACAGGTACACATTTAACATAATATAATTAGTTGCACTGTAAATTTAGCAAAAAATCATAACTAAGCAAATAAGATGTAATTTTTATTAGATAAAAAATTATAAGTCAAGTATGCTAAAATACAGATTTGAATTGACATGTATGCATGTAGAATGTGTTTGGTTTATTAAATTGTCAAGTTCCAGGCCCATGATGTCCGCATGTGCAACTATTCACTCTGGCATCAAGTCAAAAATAGCCCAAACTTTGCTTTGTTAAACTCCATTCAGGACTAGGGAACAAATCTCTTAAAACATCAAGTTGAATTACTATATCTATCGTGACAATGAAATTCTAATAATCAAAGCATTGTCGTTTAAACATTTCTAAACATGACACTACATGATACACCAATGCATATATAAAGGTAGAGGCAATATTAATTTTTAAAACTTATTTCTTGTTTTGACTTATTATTATTATTTTTTGTTGACAGACTGTTAATTTATGTTATTTTACATATACAAAATGAAGACAAGTACATTTATTATGTTATAACTTTTGCTATATAAAATTGTGTAGTTCTGGATTTAATGGCTGGAACAATTTAAGAAAACATTTAAAACTGAGAAAAAAATAATAGGAATTTTAGGAATCTCATCTTTGGCTCTATTTTTTAAAATGATATAAAATAATAAAATTGTTGACTTGGAATTTCAAAATTTATTAAAGGAAATGCAATGTTATCGAAGGAATTATTTATGTCATTTAGTTGTCTGCTGAAAAAATGCTTTTCTTTTTCTGGTTTCAAAAATAAATTATTTAAAAGGATTTCGGGTATTGTTTGAAATAAAAAAAGTTGATGACCAAACAAACAATTAAGTAACATTTTTAGAGGCAAAAATTCTAGATTTCCTTCTTATAGATGAGGTAATTTTATAATACAAAATTAATATTGCTCCTCAAAATAAAAATTTTAATATTTTGATTGCTGAAAAAATACCTTAGATGTTAATATTAGTATTAAAGATGAAAAATTAAAACTTCTAAAAAGTTAAGACAATTTTTATATGTATAGATAAAGTTCAATCCATACAAAACAATTAACTTTAAAATGATATGCTGTGATATCATTTTTAAGTGAAATATTTGATCTCCTGTCTTCTCATTTAGGAGTTTTTCAATTCTTTTAGAATATTTTTCAGTTAAAAAAAAAACAGGAATAAAACAATTTTGAGTGTCATATAATAATTAAAAAATATATATAAATGTTGTTAACAAAATAAACTGATTTTGAAACAGTGACTATTTAGCAAATTTTAATGAAATATTTTAAATCTTATTGACTTTCGTAATACCTTTTTACAACTATTAATACAACTGAAAGAATTGAATATGAAAATTTTTATGCCTCATCAGTGCCCTGTGCAACTTCAGTAGAATCATGATTCATATTTCAAAAAGCCATATTCTAAGCAGTTTTGTATCAATTTTTTTATAAAGCTAAGAATTAATATAAAAAAAATTATACTTAACTATAAAGTTTATCATTTGATTTGAGAGTACTTTTTCAGAAATGGTTGGTATGCAATGAGCATAATTTTCTATAGAATTCTTAATTAAATTTATGACAAAAGGTAAGATTATAGTTACTTATAACCTTGATTTATTATGATAGTTATTCTAATTTATTTAATTTTTTTTTTTCTAGGAAACTGATTATGCTCTTAGTTATTTTGATAATGGAGAATCCTATTTGGATGAAGACGATGATAATGTAGATGAAGGTTATGAGTAATAAATTATTGCTCATCATTAATTAAATTATTGTATTTATGTACATAATATTTTTGTAAATAAAATTTTGTTATCTAGAATTTTTTCATTTTAATTATATATATATAATTATTTATATGCATATTATGGGAAATTTGTTATTAACTTTATTAAAATACACACTATAAGTATATAAACTATATGTGAAACTTATATAATTAACTTTTTTTAATATTAAACTATACATATTAAATTAAATTAAAAATTTGAATTTTATAATAAAAGTTTGAATTAAATGTTATTAAGCGGATTAAGAATAACCAAAAATAATGCCTGTGAGTGTATTTATTTTTGATTTACTAACTGCATGGTAATAAAAAATAATTATCTTATTTTCATTGTAACATGTTGCTAAATCTTTTAAAGAATTCATTAATTTTACTCTTTGGAATACATTTATATTTCCTTTTGAGTAAAATGTTTTAAATATTATTTTTCTAAATATTAACAAAAAAAGGGGGGATTGGCTTGCTGTAGAATTCTAATTACTTAGATTATTCTGATATGGAAAAAGAAGCAGATTGGGTGAAATATATAAATCTGCAAACAAAATCTTTCCAAATAATAATAAAATAAAGTATAACATTAAATCTGCTGTAAATATTTCAATGTATCTTGTTAGAACATTATTTCTTGAATTGCCCAAGCAGTACATGCTCGTGCAAGTTAAATTGTATTTTTTATTCATTTTAATTGTGTCATTGAATTAGTCACTTTAGTATTGCAAACGATTACAAAAACTTTGTCTTGCATTTATTGTTAAAAAAAATATCAATTTCCTATTTATGTCATTTCATATAATCATGTGCTCAAAATGGCAGGTTTTGTTCTAGGTTTTATTTGCTCTAGTAATTAGCATTTAAAAAAAAATCACAGCTTTTGTAAATGTAATGGCAACATATTGTTAAAAGTTGATTTTTTGAGTTGCTCATGCAGATTATTTTTTTTCTCCTTCGGATTAAAATTTTTATTTTTCATCTACTGATTTTTGTTGACAACAAAAACCTCATTCCAAAAACAACATCATTATCTGACATGATAAAAAGCAATTAACTTTAACTGAAAATTTTTCATAGTGATATTTAAATAATAAATCCATGCTTTTTTTTATAAAATATGAACAATATTATTTTTGTTATTATTAAACAAATATACTAAAAATTTCGCCCTATTTTTTTGAAAAATTGTCAGTTGTCTAAAAATTTGATTATCCTAATTGGTTCTTGTTAGTCTAAATACTTGAGGTTCAAACAAATGTGCAGTTTATTTCAATTCCTACTATTAGCTCACACTCTTATATATATATATATATATAGTTCTAATTTTCAGTCGTTAATATAATTCTTTTTATGGTCCTATCAAATTCATGGAGATTTTATAAAACTTGTAGTGGATGACTAGATTTTAATGCAGTTTTTTCAAATATTAATTCATTAATTTCATATTAATCAATTAAAAACTTTCTCGCCAAAAATCTTCATTTCGCCGTCGCCAAATAAGTAGCGAATTCAGTTTGTTTTCTCCGCACACTTAATGAGGTTAGGCGTGACATGTTTTCGGTCAATTATTTTAAACGATTCAGTTTATTTTCGTAATGTTTGATGTATTTAAAATTAAACATTAATTGATTTTTCCGATTCCTTTTGAAGTACTTTCGAATTAAAATAATAGAAAACTGGAAATTTCTAATTTCTATTACGTTCCCCGACTGGTGTAGAAAAATCACGCATTTTGAGTTATTTCAATTGACTTTGAATCTTCAAATGGCGTTGAAAATTCAACTCTAGTATGATTTTTTGATCAATTATTTATAGTAATTGTAATTGCCAGGCCGGAATAGTCCGGTTGAATTCATATCCCGTGGGCTGCGAGTTCGAACAACTTATATACAAAGGAGAATGGAAATTGCCAGGAAAATCGCTTTCCATTTCGCCACTTAATTTTGAGATTCTGTCATTATATATATATATATATATATATATATATATATATATATATATAT
>JAOUZG010037308.1:3688749-3709612 GCA_026289955.1 Argiope argentata
AATTCTTCTTATTTAAGGATTTCGCCTGAAGAGAAGAGTTCTAAGTATATGAGTTCTGCAGAAGATGATGTCGCTATTGTGTTTCCTTTCTTTGCAAGCCTCTCTGGTATTTCGTTATAAAGTAGATCCACATGAGATGGGATCCACTGGAAGTGAGTATCCTATTGGAGTGAAATCATCTTCAACTTCTGAAGAATAGACAAACTTGTTTTTATCTTCAACGTAGGTCTAATTATTAAAGTGTTCCATTGATCTGCAACTATCGGTAAGAATCCAAAGGTTCTTTTAACTATTTTCGTGTAAAATGGACTTAAGTTCCTCACGTATTGCTAAAAGTTCGCTTCTTAAAATGCAACAAAAGTCTGAATTTCGTTGGCTTAGAGAAAAAGTAGTCTGAGGATAGTTACAATATAGATGCCACTACCTGCAAGATTGTCGATTTTGCTGCCATCAGTGCACAATTTACGGTCATATTTAGGAATTTTATTAATGATTTATAGGGTCAGTTGTCTAAGATGTTCCGATAATTTTTTTTTATTAATGGGAACAGGAAGGTTGAAGAGAAAGTGAACCCTGGTAAGTTCTTCAGTTGGTTTCCTACAGAAATGGAGAGAATGTGGCTCTGCATTTTTAGGAATTCTGAGACAAGATTTAACTAAAGGGGCTATTTTTCTTGAATCTCTTGAGGTTAGTCTAATTACTCAGATATTTTGAGGTGTTATTTTGAATAACATAACTGGAGAGTTTGTTATAATATTTGACAAGATTAGCATGTCTTCTAACGCGGAGAAGTTTTAAGTTGGCTTCATAAAGGACGATAGCTGAGGGGCAACTTCGTTTCAGTACAAGTATTATTAAAGCTACACTCAGTTGTAACTGTTCAAGTTTCTTCAAGTTGGAATCGGAGACATAGCAATAAATTGGGTATCCATTTTCAAATAAAGGTCTGATAATAGCTAAATAAGTATAAGGGTAGTTGTGACAGCTCCCCAGTCTCTAACCACAATATATTTAAGGACGTTTAATCATATTCTTGTTTTTGAAACTATGTAATCAATGTGCTTATTACTTGTAAGTTCAGAATGCAAAATAAATCATAAGTATTTTGGGTGTTTTTCATAAGAATTTTACAAGTCTTAATATTCTGACGTTATTATTCGATCAATACTGTATAGATTATTGTTCCTTAATAATTTCTAGACTCAAAATCTCATGATAAAAAGTTTTGGTCATAAATAAATAATTTCATTCTGCCTGAGTTACCAAACTACGTACTTCACATTTTCCAACTTTAGTTTAAATTCTTGAAAAAAAATTTTAAAAATTATTTATTGATAATTTTTTATAACAATTAGGTATTTTAGAATACTTTTTAAAAATCTACTTTAATATCTATAAAGAAAAAATTGAATTAAATTTATTAAGGATCTATATACGAGTGTTAATATTTTTATGAAAAGTTTTATTATCATTTCAAAACATGATATTGTTTTGGGAATGAGGTTTATGGCGTCAACAAAAATCTGTAGGTGAAAAATAAAAATTTTACTATCTGCTCGAGCATCGCAAAAAATCAACTCATAACAACGTGTTGCCATTACCTTTACAGAAGCTCTGATTTAAAAAAATAAATTAATGACTACAGCAAATCAAATCTAGAAAAATGCCATTTTGAGCACGTGACTATATGAAATGAAATGAATAGGAAATGTGATTTTTTAAAAACAATAAATGCTAGACAAAGTTATTTTGGATCATTTGTAATGTTAAAGTGACTCATTCAAAGAAACAATTAAAATGAATAAAAATGTAATTTCACTAGCACGTAGTGTTTGGCCGTTCAAGTAATTATGTTCTGACATGAAAAATTGAAATATTCGTAGCAGATTTCACTTGAATCTTTTTATTGAAATTATTCTCTTTAAAACGAGTAATTTCAATAAAATAATAAATATGATCTTTTGAGCCTTTTGACGCTTTACAGGCCGGGCTATTTGACATACAGATATTTAACTTGGTATATATAGGAAGCAATTTCGATTTATTTTGGAGAGTAAGTAAGTAAACACTTCAAGGAAATTTTTTAGAATTTTATTTAACTAAAAATAAGAGAAATTTCGGCATTCTTCCGCTGAACCTCCTGAAAACATTTTGATTCAAATAAAAATTTTACATCTTAAAATTCAAAACTTTATCTTTTTTTTTTATGTATATCTTTTAGTTGTATAATTTCTTTCTTTCTTTTCTTTTAAATCAGTTATTTTAAAAATATTCGATATGTTTTTCAGCAATAAATGTCATTATTGAAATCAAACTCCTATCGTTTTCATTATTGCTACTAATACTTCATTCTGATTTTACCTTATTGTTTCTGTACAAGATGGGAAGATCTGTTTTTATTTTTCATGTTACGTAATTTTCCGCATGAAGAATGGTTTTAATAATCTTTTCTTACGTTCAAATTTTTAACTTCCGAATCAAGTAATGTTGACTGCTATCTTTTCCTTTAAGTAATTGGATATATAAATTCAAAAGCAGAAAATTAAGAAAATACATAACACAATGAGCTGAGAGATTTAGGGCTTCTAAATAGTACGAGTTATATCTGTATCAAAATTTGAAGATGTTCCTGGGGAAACAATTACAACATAGTTACACACACACATATATATACAAAAAAAAAGGTGTTTGTTGTTACTTATGGCACTTGCAATGGACAATCCCCGCTGATATATCAGCAGATTTTAAGCCGGATATAAATGTCTCTTGTTTTACAAGTAGCGGCATCTAGGGCCAAGAGTACGGTTTAGCTGCACACTCGTCACGACCCTTTTTAGGAGGCGAACTACATTCATGCGTATTCATTCATTCATCGCAGATCGTAATTTAGACCTGGAACAGAGAACGATCACCTTGACCCAGTACCCCCTAGGTCACAAAGTCCTAGATTACTCTCGATATCTAGGACTTTGCGACCATGAACAGATTTAACGAGAGCCAATCGCCACACACTCGGGGATTGTTTTGGCCGGTGAGTTTCGAACTCGTAACCTAAGGAGTACGAGTCCAACGCTCTAACAACCAGGCCATCCCGGCCAAAAAAAAAAGCATTTAAGGGACATTATTAACAATTTCTAATTCTTGCGAACCAATTGGTCAACAAAGGCGGCAAGTATTTCATAAAGAAAAATGTAGAGGAAATTGCTGGTAGTTTCATTCTCAAGTAATTTCATTTGTAATTTAGATATAAACAGAGAAAATCTTCAATAATTACCTAAATATTAAGATATTGAATTCCTTCCTTAGTGGCACAACAATCCAAACTCAGATGATGACAAGATGGCCAAAGGAATGGGAAGAAGGCAAAACAAGTCGGTCCACATTGAACATAATACCGAAAGTGTATCTCCACGCTGCCAACTGGAACAGAGTGAATGTCCTGTTCTTCACTGGACACTACTCCCTCAGATTTCCGCATATTCCATCTGGTCAGCTCTCCTTGCTGTAGCACTTATCACAAAATTAAAAAAAAAATGTTGAAAATTGCAGGAAAAAAATGGAAGGGGGGAGGTACCATGTCTCCTTAGAAATATTCTGAAGAAAATAATTTATTTTGCCAAGAAGCGGGGCACATCTGGACAAACAATGTTATTACTATTCTAAAGTATCTTTATTAAAATGATTCTATAAATAAAAAAATTGTGAGTATTCTAATATTGAGTAATGTTTCTGTACATTTCATATTGTTAAAAATTATTTGTATTCTGATATGTTTGCGAATAGACTTCAGAGATTCAAATTCTTTGGAGGGAAAGCAGATGAACAAAGAAAATAAGATTTAGATCCCACACAAAAACACACAGAAAGATTAAAATGAAATTTGCTATACATATTTCAATGTATCATGTCAGAACACCTTTTCTTGAACGGCCAAGCACCACGTGCTCGCTCAAGTTAAATTATATTTTTATTCATTTTAATGGTTTCATTGAATGAGTCGCTTTAGTATTGCAAACGATTCAAAAAAACTTTATCTTGCATTGATTGTTTAAAAAAATATCCCATTTCCTATTTATTTCATTTCATATAATCACATGCTCAAAATGACTTTTTTCTAGGTTTTATTTGCTGTAGTCATCAACATTTATTTTTTTAAATCAGAGCTTTTGTAAATGTTATGGCAAAAGGTTATTAAAAGTGAATTTTTTGAGAGGCTCGTGCAGATAATAAAAATTTTATTTTTCGCCTATGGATTCTTGTTGACGTCACAAACCTCATTCCCAAACAGCAACATGTTCTGACATGATAAAAAGCCGAATTCAGTTACAATAATGCCATCATAACCTACAACACCTATGAGATGGTTTATTACATTTTTAATAAAGCACAACAGTTTATCATTTGATATTATGTCTAATTTGTATTATATTTTAATATTCATTTAAAAGTCACATTTTAAAGATATGAAATGCATCATTGCATATCTAGGAATAGAAAAAAATTAAAATTATGGTATCTACTTCAATTTAAATTGAATGTTTTTCTGGTTTTTAAAAGTATCATATATTCTCCAACATTCTTCATATGAAACCCTTGTAAGGAATATAATTAGCAAAATAAATAAAGAAAGAAAAATGTTTGAAAAATTGTTAATATATATAATTTGCGCATGTTTTCGCAAATTAATTTAAATATGTATAATTTGAAAACTAGCCTCTATTTTTCAATTCCTACTATTAGCTCACAATCTCCCCCCCCCCACATATCTTGTTCGAATTTTCAACCTTTAATAAAATACTTTTTATTCATCCAATCATGTTCAAGAAATTTTTTTTAATTTGTAGAGGATGATTTACATTTGATATTAATATAGTTTTTTCAAATGTTAATTCATTAATTTTTATTAACTAATGAAAAACTAACTTTCTCACCAAAAATCTACATTTCCGCATCTCTAAATAAGTAAGAGGTTAGGCCGATTATTTCAAATGATTCTGTTTATTTTCTTAATGTTTGATGCATTTGAAATTAAACATTGTTAATTAACCGATTCCTCTTAATCATTTTGAAGTACTCTCGAATTAAAATAATAAAGAATTAAAACATTATAAAATTCTAATTTGTATTGCGTTACCCCAACTGGTGTAGAAAATTCACGCATTTTGCGTTACGACAATTGGCTTTGAAAATTCAACTCAATTATAATTTTTTGTCAATTATTTATAATAAGTGTAATTATCAGTCCGGGATAGCTTGATTGGTAGGGCGTTGGCTGTGAGCTCGAACTCGCCAGCCAAAGACTGTGTATGTATTGTGTGGTGGATGATAAATCAGTCGTGGTCACAAAATTCTCTACGTAGGGAGTAGTACTACAAAGGGTTCTGGGTCAGAGATGATCGTTCCCCGTTTCAGATCTAAATAACGAACTATGGATGGATGAATGAAATGCATGAATGTAATCCACACCGTAAAAAGGGTCTGTGACGTTTCTGAAGTAGAAGTCACACTTCTGCCCTCGGGAGCTTAGGGGTCATACTCTCAGAAACTACTGCACTCTTCCTTCTGTTGTAAAAAGAAGCACGAGAGCAACCACCATTGTAATTATTTAATAAAAAGTAGCTAAAATAAAATTTTTCTTAATTGTATAAGTAGGAACAATTATAAAATACTGACACAATTATCATAGTTCACTTATTCCTCGAAAGTGATCTCAAAATGAACGCAGAAGATACTATTTTGGAAAATTGAAATGGATCCCAATATTTGCAATTCTGCATAACTGAAACTTTGCAATATTACATCGTGCGAACGAAATACTTCATCATTAAATTGGTTACTATGGGGTAATTATTTCTTTTTTAATATATATAATTTTAGTGATAAGTTACTTAGAAATAAAAATTCTATTGCAAAATTTGACAATATTTTTATACCTTGTTCAGCAATTGACTATTTATTTATTTGATAAATAAAGTTTTTATGAGAATTTTAAAGGGATTATCATTATAAGCATCCTTTTGTGTAGCAGATTGTGCTCAATCATCAGGCATCATGTTCTTTGTCGAGCAAATTCTAATGCCACTCCTAGTCTGAATTAATTCCTTCTTTATCACTTTTCGAGCTTGATGCAAATCTTGTAACATTTATTCTAACGCTGACAGGATGTAGAGCTGAAATTTGGAGCCGAAGTGCAGATTCAGTTAACATTTAAATATCTACCATAGTTTAAACAAATCCGCTTCATTTCGTTATGACTCGAATGCTTTTTTTGTATTTTTTTATTGACATTGCAGAAAGAAATCGTATATTGCTTGAATTAACTCTTAATTTGAATCCTAAGAAAAGATGAAAGGATTTATAAAATTGATGAATAAAATAAAAAGGGAAATGCGTTATAATGATTTCTGAAACGTATAGAAATTTTAAATAGTCTCATGTTCTTATTATAATAACTTTAATACTCTGTTTTTTTTAGCCGTTGCATTTTATTATTAAACCTACAAAGTTTAGCTTATTGGCCATCAAATTGTTTTTATTTTTGTTGATAACGGAAAAATTTGTTTAGTTTCTTATTTAAGATATGAATTGAGCATACGATGGCATCAACTGTTACACCACGGAGCAGATGTTTGCACTGCATTTTCTTTACAGTTGTCTGTTCTGTTCGTGTTTGTTGAATAATGGGGCCAAATCAAGAGTGTTTTCTTTTAAGTATAAGCAGATATCTTTGTTTATGACAGATAGACAGAGTATTTATTAATTGGAACAATGAATAGTATTGTCTTAGAGAACTTTGATTTGAATTCCAAGCAACGTCTCAATACACCTCTTCAAAATGTAAGACGTTTTGTGTCAAATAAGCGAAAATCACGAAAACCCAAGTATGAACGAATACCTTTGATTTCTCCCGACACAGATAGCGCCTCTGATGAAGAAATTACCCTCCATGATATTAGACATTTAAGAAATGATTTAGTAGATGAAGCTAATCAAAATTCGTTAAGAAAAATTAAGAAACCTAATCGAAAAAAGAATGGCGATGTGTCAGATGCTAAGAAAGTTGTTGATCCGTTTCAGAACTGTGATTTTTTGTATTTGAAAATCGAAGAAGGAGACACGTTGCAGAGCATATCCATAAAATATCAATGTCCAGTTAGTAACCCTTTGAACTTCTTTAGATATAGATATTGTTTATATTTGATTTTTATTTAAAATGATACCTTAAAAACATTTCAATTTTGCTATGCTTTTTATGAAGTATACGTTTTATTTTGCCTATATAATCAGCTTTCAATGTAAATTAAATTAAATCAATTCAGTTTTAAATTTTTATTGTATCTGTTGACAAATTGAAATTTTTGAGTCGTAAATAATATGTGGTAAATCTGAAATTGTGATCTGTAAACTCAAATATGTTTTCCAAAAATATTAAGTCCTGTGATTCCAAAAAATAATTGATTCTATGTTTCCACACACTTTTATTTAAAATGTAGATGTTTTTAAATTTCCTTATTACTTTGAAAATAAATATTTCATATTTATTAGATCATTCAGTTTACCCCAATTATACTTTTGGCATATTTTGTAAAAGTAGTATATATTATTTGTTTGAAAAATATCATTAGTTATAACCTTACTTCTGTCTTCAGAAAAAAATTTATTAAATTAAGTAAATTTACTCATTGTTTGCGATTATAAGATAAGATCCTTCATTATTCAGCTTAAGATTTTTTAAAGAAATTTAATAATTGTTTTATAATAGTAAGATCTGTAATATAAGTAACCCTCTATATTTTAAATATACTTTTCAAAATATAATCTATTTGGTGTTTTTAATGGAATGTAATTATTAGAATTATTTTTTGAGAAAATAGTTAAATATATAATAATTAACATCAGGAGGCATTTAATATTCTTTATCTGCCGCCAATATTTTCTATAATAAACTTATTTTCTTTTTTGAAAATATGTAAAAACATGGCCTTAGTTACTTATATTATTTATTGTTATGCATTAAGGTACATATAATGCCTATAATGTGTAAAAAGTACAATTTTTCAAAATGCAAAGTTTTTTTTTTAATTTTTATAAATGTGTGGTAAAATGATTTACAGGCAAAATATATAGTTTTTTTTCTGAATCATTTATATGAAATGTAGTTTTGAGAAGGCAGCCAATTGCTCATTCCATCTATATATAAATGTATAATTTTGATATAATTGAAGTTTATTTTTGGATAAATAAAAATAGATATTTTTCTGCCAGTATTAAAAATAGAAATTTAAATTATTAATTGATTTTGTAATAATATTAATGTAAATTAATGTAGGACCTTGATTTCTTTGATATATATACATTTGATGTGAATTGTTAAGAATGAATCTTGGAATTTTTCTAAAGCTGTATTTTTTCTCCAAGTAGTTAGTAATTATAATTTTTTTTATTCTTTCATTATCAAATTATTAAACAAAATAATTTTAAAAAATATTTTCTTTGTTTTTTAATTATAAAAAAACTAAAAACTATTTATTATTAATTCTAATATTGAAAGCTGTTTGCATATTCTTTATTCATTCCCTTATCTTTATCCATTAAATTAATTTTTTCTGAAGAAATATAACCTATTTATTTATTGCATTGAAAATTAATATATTCTCTGCTTACAGAGCAATTATAATTTTTCTCCCCTTATTAAACTTTTTTTTCCTTCTAATTTTGTTTTTGCATTGTGAAAACCCAGAAAGATATATTTTTAGAAAGTTCCAAGTGTCTTACAATTTAAGTTAATTTGGATTAAGTTATGCAAATATAAAACAGTTATTTTTATTTCTTGTAAACTTACTTATCAAAAATTATATTACTTATTTTCAAATTTTGTAAAATTGGTCCAATTTTATCATTTCTTGTGGTTATCTTCAATTTAAAAAATTGAAAATTTATTAAACTGTGAATGATGAGTCATGATCAACATTTGAAATAGAATAGTATACTTGAAATTGTGTTGCTTAATGTACACTAGGTTGTAGTCTACTTTTCAATGTTAAATATTTGTTGTGCAATATATTACTAATACTAGAAATCAAGATGATTGATAATACAAATTGTGCAATGGAAAATTATCATTAAAAATCTGCTGGCAGAATTATTAAAGTAAATTAATTGGTTTGGTGACAAATTCAAAGGGCACATTAATGTTGTTTTCTTCTTAATATATAATATTCTATTTTAGTAACAGCATCTCCTTTCTATTATTATTAAAAAATCACCATGGTTTCTTTCTATCAACTTAATTTGACCCAATAGTCTGTCTATTAAATCTTGAATTATGTATGCTTATGTGTCAATAATTAATCATAAAATATCATATTGTATATACATTGCTTATAATATTCATGTTAAAATGTTTTTCAAATTTACTCAAGTGTATAGTTTCAAGTCAATTTTTTAGAACAAATATTTTTTTCTCTTTAGATTTCAGATCTTAAAAGAGCTAATAACTTGATGAGTAGCCAAGAATTTTTTGGATTGAAGCATCTCAGAATACCTGTGAAGAAGCATAGTTTGCTAACAGAAATACTAACAGATTCTCCTGAAATCAAATCCAACTCGACAATAGTAGAGCAAAGCCCAGAAGGTGTACAGACCATAAGTATTGGTATTGGAGGCTCTGTTCGCTGCCCTTCACCTCAAGATTCGGCTGCATTTTTCAAGCGAATGGATGAAGATCTTGTGAAAATTATGTTGAGTACTAATACTCAAAAGGATTCTCTTGAAGCAGCTGCCGCAGCATTAACTACTCCTCAAATCCAACCCCTTGTCAAAGATCCTTATAATACTGTTGACTGTGGAATACAATGGAATTATTTAATATTATTTATGATAATTGTTGCTGTTGTTATTCCTGCTGCAGTGGCATTGTATATGTATATACGGACATCACATGAACACCATCATGGTGTCTATCCCAATGTTTCTTCCAATAGTACAATGGCTGAATTAAGTGGAAAAGAGGAAAGATAACAGTTTATAAATGCTAGTGATAATTTTAAAGTATTTAAATTTATGAATATTCTGTTTAGCTATTTATATTTTGAACATTGTTAATATATATTATTTTAGATTTGGTATAGCTGATTTATATTAGGAATTTATTATAGTAAACAGCAGTTAAATTCCTTAAAGTATGTATCCATTTTTTTAAAAAAAATTCTTTTTTATTATAAATTAGATTTTGAAATAATTAAGATTTTAATTCCTTAAACATTTATTAACCAATCATAAAAAAAAAAAGTATTTTCTCTTTAAATTTACAATGAAGAAAAAAAATTAAGTGCCATTAATGTTAGTAATTATTTTTAAAACTATTATATTGTTGATATTTATATTTATACTCTAAAAATATCAGTTTGAATCCTGAATATTCAGTTGTAAGCTCAGAATTCTTATATATATATATATATATATATATATATATATATATATATATATGTGTGTGTGTGTGTAATGCAGATGGTTTCTAAGATTTTTAAACATTAATTTTAAAACTTGCACTTTTTGTTTATTTATTTTGATGTTGTCAGTATAAAAAAAATGCTGTATATAAAGTATAGTTGAAGTGTCCTTAATTCTAATATCTTGTATTATTCAGTCAATTTAAGGCCATAATTAAAGTAATGTTAATATATTTTTTAAAAGAAATGAACTGCTTGCTAATAATTCAATAGAAAATTTTGAATTTTTTTCTTTAGATACTGTGTAACCAAATTGAAGGAGCGCCGTTTTTTTATATATATATAACTACCTATTAAATTTTTTTTTTGTAAAAGTTTGTGCTGTATTCTTACTTTTTTAACATTGTATATATTTGTCATTACTACCACAATTCCATTTTAGGCACCTACCATTTTGACACTATATTAGCATTTCATTAAAAAAAAATCTATAAAGTATATTTTTGAAATATATCTTGTTATTATGCTATTAAAAATTGCAAGATCAATTATTTGCTTACATTCTTGGAAAATTATTTAGCTAAATTTCCTGTTTTAAAAAAATGGTAAGACATTTTCTATTAACATGATTTGAGTTAAAATGGGCAATATCAAGTACATCAATTTTTCAGCTTTAAAACGTGTCATTTATAGTTAGTATCAAATTAGCGATGTTACATTAAGAGTTTCAAAACTAAACAAATTTTATACCTATTTTATGGTTTAATGACGCTCATTACTCTTAAGTGCACTTTCATGGCTGCTCTTCTCATAAAAACGTGATATTTTAGGTCCATATTTATACTGACAACATCTGCTGTCCTGGTGGTAGAAAAATACTATTCTTCATTCTTTTCTTTGGTTGTAAATTTAAGAATAGCTATTTATTTTTTTAATAATTTAATTTTCTTGTTTATGTCTGTTATTAATTTTTACTATATTTTATACAATAAATTTTATAATTTTTAAAATTACCTTTTGAAAATACCTTTATAAAAAATAAATTGTTTTGTTTCCTTTCATAAAATTTCTGCTTTTGAAATATTGTATGATTTTTAGTTCAAAATATTTTCAGAGTTTGTTTGCATTTCAATTCACCTAACTTGTCTGAATGTTTTTCTTTATTCACCAGAATTGCCTATTAAGTCAATTGTATGATATATGTACAAAATAATATATATTTTCCATCTGAAGGATTTACAATGGATATACTATTTTCTTTATTAAAAATACCTTAGAAATAGATGTGGAACATATCAAACATAAGATCACACAAGTTGGATTTTTGTTGATTTAGTATAGTTGATTTGTGCTTGCCTATTAATGCTATTTTAACTTCGTTTAATTGATTTCTTAATTATATTCCATTTATATGTCATTTTTAATGAAAGTTCATTAGATTTCCATTACCTATTTGAATAATTTAACAGGTCACAATACCTTTTATTAACAATTCAAACAATTTTCAGTTTATAGAAAAGAGGATGGATTTTTGTCTTAAGTGATTTTTATTTTGTAAATAAATTGTAGCCTACTTTGAAGTTACAAATTATTTTGTTTTGAAATATATTTAATTGGGACGTATTTATAATTTATTACATCTTAATTCTAAAGTGGAGTAAATCTTTAATTTAATATGCGAATAACAACTAAGTATCTGTAGGATGGAAATAACCATTAAATTGTTAATTAAGATTTAAATAAATTTTAAAATAAGATTTTGTTTTTTCAATCTTATTATGTAATATAAAAGTCAGATATTTACTATTCATACCATATTAATAGAAAGGAAAAAGCCCTAATTTACTACTATATTTTAAAATGGTAGGAGGAGGGAGAATGCAAGAATATTTATTAAATTCTGTATAATCAAGGGTTTACTGTATATCATAGTTGAAATTGTTTAATACTTCTAGATATTCTTTCTACATGTAATGAACAACTCATTGGAAGATATTTTGGTACTGTGTATTTCTTACATTTTGTGACATGAAACAAAATTTATTATACAATCATGAGTGAAAGAGATTTATAATTTTTGTTTATAAATTTGATTAACATTTTTTTTTAAAATTATGTCAAAATTTAAACTGATACACATGTTATGGTGTGAAAGCATGTTGCACTTTTCACTTATGTCTAAAGTTTAGCAATTTCTTTTTCTTTTAAATAATTACTTTTATGTAAAATATCAATAATTAATAATTCATTATGTTTATGCAAAATTATTAAGAAGTGCATGCTTTTTATATAGAATAAATATTATACAAAAAAAAATTCTTTTTTTTTTTTTTTTTTTTTTTTTGAAGAATTAGTTTAAATATGATTGTTTTATGCAGAATTGTTTTCTTTAAATAAGAAATCCTATTTATTCCTTCAAATTTTTGCAGTTGTTTTTGTAAGAGCTGGACATTTTAATAAGTAGATACTGTTTCAGAAAAAATAATTTTTGTTTTATTGTAATTAGAACTTATTAAAAAACCCTTTTATTTTATTATTTTTCTTGTAAGGATACGAGGGAATAGAAAACTAAATTCAGTAATAATTTTTGATATTCAAGTTTCTCTAAAATTTTTCTTTGATATTTTAAATTAACTGTAATTAAAATAAATTCTGACATATATTTTCTGTGTTAAAGTATATCCAATTTCAAGGGTCCAAAAAAAAGCAATTATAGTTAAAAACTTTGTATCTTTATTTCACATATAAAATGTTTAATCTTTTATTCTTATCTTTCTTTTGTTTATTTTAATTTAATTAAATTATTAATATATCATGTAATGGAAAAACAGAAATGTCTGGTATTTTTCTGTTGAAGATTTATTATTATTATTATTATTTGCTTTATATTTTTTCTGATAAAATTATTATATTCAAGCTAATTATATTTATTTTTATATCGAATATTTTGCTTGTAAATGCAAAACTCATAAATGTAATTTGTTATTTTGTATTACTCATGTTTTTTGTTCAAGTGTGGCTGAATACTTAACTGTTTTTTAAAATTTATTTTCGCACATTATTTGTTTTGCTCTAGAAAGTGAGAATGTTGCTCAATCTGTTCTGAAATTTATCTTTGGATATCACTTAGTGTTTCTGAAATGTCTATTCTATAATTTTGAAATTTGAATGTAAACTGTTTCTATTTGTATGCATTGTTTTTATTAAATCATGTGAGAAATTTTATTAAAAGTTGGTTACCTTTTTGTATGTGGATTTTTTTTTGTGTTGATTTTAGCTTGTGAATAACTTAACAGTAGCTTATATGCTCAGCTTGCATTCAGTTGTCTTTCAACTTCAGCATTTAAAAATGTATTTCTCTTTTTAAAGAACTATAATTTATTTTCAGTATTAATTTTTTTAAAAAAGAAATTTGTATTACATTGTGCAGTGTCAGTTGGCAACTCTCATATTTCGGGTCTGCAAGTAACCTTGTGGCAAGGTTATATTTTGGAATAAGCAAATACAGGTTATAAAATCAATTCTATTGAAGCTCATCCGCCATGTTGAGAACCTAATATATGCTGGGTAATGCAAAAGAAAAACACCCCCCCCCTAATGAGTGACAATGGATATAGTCTAAAGATACATTATTGGATATAGCAAAGTTCACAGTTTTATTGTATGCTTTCAACGTGAAATCAATTTATTATTCAATAAACACCGAATGAAAAGTCCATTTCTTTAAACTCATGAAATAATTATTGCTAATTATTAAACTCGTTAATCTTGAAGAATAAGAGGCGTAGGTTTTAAGAAGATACTGTTCCACTGATTGCGAGAATCCATATTTCCTACTTCTGTTTGTAGAATTTCTATTATTATGTTCTGGTGCGTTTAACATTTTCAATCGAGTGAGAGGACGAACAGTGCTTTTCCCTTTGCATATGCATCAAGAATATTCTTTGAATTTCTTTTATCATTGGTAAATCAGTTAATGGCAAACTATACTTTTGCTGAACTTGCAAAAAAAAAAAAAAAAAATCACGCTGCAATGCAACAATATATTTATTTTCTACATGCTGAAGCAGACAAAACTTCAATTCCTGAGGCATCATCATTTTTTTTTCTTTGAAGGCAAACTGCTTCGCTTACTTTACTAGAATTATCGGACTAGGAAAAAGACAATTTTTAATCCAACCCTTCTTTTTTGATAATCCTTCAATCGATGTTGAGGATCGAATGAACTCACATTTGTGTGTTGTACAATGCTAGCCTTCACTTCTGGCACCTACTGACCGACTTTGTAAAAGAAAAATGCCTGATTTTAGTCATTATTACAATTTTTTGTTCGTTTACCAAATATATATTTACAAAAAAAATGTCAGAAAATTTGATTTATTTCCTCATTGATTTCCGTGACTTATAATGAAACTTTTTCATTCAACTTGGCTACTCTCATGTTTGTTAAAGTGGAAAAAAAAATCATTAGATTTGTTATGTATTAGCAATTTTAAATTTTGTACCCTTATGTATTCTAGATGACAAATAATGCTATTTCCAGAAATTAGTTTATCAATCAATTAAATGAAATGGTAATTTCGTACCATTCGCACTACCTGATATACTGAGTTAGAGAAGCAATAAATCTGTTAAGAAGCTAGAAATTACATCAAAGTAATTTTGCTGCTGAGTACAGTGAATAAAGTAAGTTTTAAAACTTTTAATTAAATCTATTGGAATTTTTTATGTGTCAACACATCAAGGAAAGAAATGAGTTAAAAAAAAATGCTATTTAGTATATGATCATCATAAAATTTGTAAACCAGAGACATTTGGACTAAATCTGGCGTCGGTACGTCTCTGTCTATTCATATGTGACAGCTCGAATAAATAGATTTGGAGTACGGTATTTTTTTATCAGTATAATTGCTTATCTGTGCTTTGTTGTGGAATTAGTGGTCAACGAGAAAAGGTCCAAAATGCATATTGACTTCTCTTTAATACACGATTTTGTATTTACTTTAAAATGTAAATGCGAAATTTTCTAAACTACATAAAAATTGAAACGAGAAACTCCGCCTAATTAAAATAAAGCACTGAAGTTTTTTGAAAACCTATAATGTTTTCAGTAAGAAGCAAGAAATGCAATACATTATTTTTTTTTCTATCATGTATTTACTTATCCCTGTTTAAAATTATTTGAAATATTCTGATTGACTTTTTTAAATATTCATATCGATACTTGTTTATTTTTACACCAAGATCGCCAAATTTTATTACACACAAGATGTTCCATATTTCGCCAAGATTGTTGCAACAATCCCTTTTATTTAACTATGCTCAAATGGATCTAAGTCTAAGTCGATCAAATCTAAGATCAAGTGGCATAGTTTTGTATTTTTTGGCAGTTTATAGTAGGTGCTTTAAAAAGTAATGAATATCTCTACATCTTATATTGTTTTCTGTGGTAGTGATTGAATAGTAAAAGTTCAACTAAAAAAACAGATATAATACATTAACCAACAAATTTTATGCATAGTTTTTATATATAAATTCTAAAACGTTTCATTACAAACCATAAAATAATCTTATAATACATACATATATTATAAATAAATTGTACTTAACTTATATATGATACACATGGCGGATTTCAAATTATTTTCATGCATAGTAAATACTAAATACATCGTACATTGGCATTGTTAATACTAAATGATAAGGTACAAATAATATTTTTTAAAGGTCAAAATATTTGATTGATGCTAAAAAACAAATTCGTGCGTATGGTTTTATAGAAGCAATTTGCTTAACGGATTATATAAAAAAAAACAACTTAAATATTTATACAGCTAATATAAAGCAATCAGAATCAATATCATTAAGAAAATCACTACCATAAAAAATATTATTATTCTTAAATTTGGTAGAGACTTAATGTTAAAAAATGCATTTCTTGAAGACGATTTAAAAGTAAAATTTCATTTTGAATTTTTGGATAACAGATATAAATATAAAAGAAAGGGGGGAAATGAAGGATTTTTCTCTCTCATTTATTTAAAATTCTGATAGCGTTAATAAGAATAAATAATAGAAAACTGGATATATATATATATTTATAGTTATATCGAAAATATGTTCTACAAAAGATATTTTTTCCCACTTCTGAAAATGAGAAAAACACATCCTTGATTAAAAGATTACATTCATTAAGTGACAATGTTTGCTATGCCATATATTTTTAAGCAATATCTTGAAGGTTAAGAATCTTCCGATAACTCATTGCCTACTGGCAAAAGATTTTGAGGGAAACAGGAAAGATTTTTGGCCCGTTATTCATAAATATGTGGAAATATCTTCTTTAGTTAACATCAAACGTTAAGAATGTTATTTGTACTTCTTTACACGTATAATTGGGTAAAATTCAATTAAAATTTGTTGACTTTAATAGTGAACGAAGTATTATATATTATTCTGTTAACAAGTTATATTTTAATTCATTCAAATTCAATTATTCTAATTAATAAATTTGAAATTATTCTAGCAATTCGCAATCTAGATTTATTTTATGAATAAGCTTACAATTATTTCTTGAAATCGCTATAATTATTTTTACATCTTTTTTTCTCCAGGGAAAAGCTCTATTCTGTTTAGATAAATTAAAAAAAAAGTGACTTGCAGTACCAGTGCTATATTAGCCAAAGGCTAGTTCATCTTACTATATTGCATACATATAAATCTTAAATATATATGCTGATGCTTTGAAACAAAATTCAACGTATGATGCATAAAGATATCTTTTTTTTCAGCATTTAGTTGCATTCTTATTCTTTCCAAACAATAAAGTAGCGATGGGCGGGATGTAATATAATGTCGAGTCGCCAAATATTGTTGCCTTCGGAAATGTGAGTATCTAGACATGTTTTTTAACAGTTTTTGTACATTACCTTTGTACTTGAATTAGAAAGAATAATAAGCAATTTTAGAAGAAGATATTGCAATTGCATATCTTGAAAAGAAAGAAAGAAATGGAATTGGTAACAAAACTTTTATACTTTTTACATTGAGCAATCATTAAAAAAAATCAGATACTGGATTTGTAAGTACAATAGAATACCATTTCTCGACGTCAAGTGGAACTAGACATTATCCATGTAACCAGCCATATTTCCAAGCAAAAGAAAAATTCATTAAAAAAGGAAATTTGTATTAATATGCAAAAATAAAGTTGTCTACATTTTTTACATTTAGATATTGCATTAAATTATCACTTCTTGAAGACACAAGTTAAAACATACTTTGTTCTCTTTATTGAGGAAGATTCTGTGCACAGATTATTTTTCCTTTTAAAGCGATCCAAATAACAGAAATTCTCCTGAATATAAATTTTATTGAATTTTTTAGAATAAAATGTATGTAACATAGCTAAAAATGTTTACTGTCTTAAAAATTTGTAAATCAGTTCCATGAAATTCTTAAGTTTTTCATCTTTATCATTAATGTAGACGATAATCTTTATCTTTGAAGAACACGAGCAAAGAAGAAATTAAAAATAGCGGAAGTTTAAATAAAATCTAAACTTTTTCAACACGTATAGGAACTTTACGATTTAAATATTTTTTAGTATTGAACAAGTCGTACACAACAGCTTCCTCAATCAGAGTGCTCAAATCGCCGAGATCTCGGTCATTTGCAGCTATTTTCCTCAAAATTCGGCGAACTGTCTTTCCTGATCTTGTTTTTGGCAGAGCTGTCGCATGGTGAAAATATTCCGGTCGAGCAAATGATCCTATCTGGTGCTCAACTACATAAAATAAAAGGCAAACGATAAATAGAATTATTCTTGTTTGAAACAAAAAATATTATACATCCTGTATGACAGACGATAAGTAATATTATTCTTAGTTGTTTGAAAAAAAATACATTCTCAAAACTTTCCTTTCAATACAAATTCATTAAAAAAAATTCAAGTATAAGAAGGAAATGGAATGATAATTAAATAATTCTGATTGGAACCACAATAAATTGATTTTCTGACATCTGCAATTTGCATAAATAAATAATAGAGTTTTATTAAAAGAATAGTAATCCGTTCTTTCTTTGTTTATTTTTGGAATGTGTTCGTTTAACATTAGTATGATATCAAAAGAACACTTGCCCAATGTGTGATAGATGTAATCTTAAAAAGTTAACTTATTCGGAAAAAGAGTCAAATCTACACTTCAACTAAGATAGAATAAAATAACATGGGGATTCCGTAACTATTGATCTACTGAGTTTCAAATATTTATAAACGAAATCTGCGAAAATAATACAGATTTAAAATATTAAATCAAAATTTTTGGATAACTAATTAAAGTTGATAACGCAGCAAATATGAATGAAAATCTTTATATTTTTATTCATCATATTTTTATTAATGCCTTCTTATATTTTGGCTGTAATAAAATGTTTCTATTTTAAAAGGATTAAGGATAATATTTTTTCTACTGCTAAAGAGTAAAATAACTACTATAGGGGAAAATAAGTTTCTCCCTTTTTTTCACAAGGTTAATAGATCTCTGTTTAAATTTATTTTCAAGGAAATAATTTGAGAGGGAAATTAAATAAACGCATCAAATTGAATTTATTTGATGATTGATTTGAGATTGGTTATTTTTAAAGATGAAATCTGCGATAATGTGGGAAATATCTGAATCAAGAATACCACTCTGAATTCCCGCATCATTCTTTCGATATAAATTCAAGCTTATTCTTAATAATTCAAAATATCATATAATTATAATAAATTAAAGGAGTCGGTAACGCATTTGATTCTCAGTAATTCGGAGTTACACTAATCCGGCTTTTCACCTCCTTAATTTCCTTTAAATCTTCAGGGCCTCTGAAGATTTAAAGGAAATTAAGCATTGGATATGTATTTGAGAGACTTTGGCATAACGTAAAGAATAGGAGTTTGAATTACATTCTGATTTTTTTTAACTTATTGCATTATTATTATCATAATTTAGTTCATTTTTAGTATTTTATTCAATAGCGTTAGATTTGTAATCAAAAAGTCTCTCTTTTTTTTACAGTGAGTTTCTGTTATTCCGGTACTTTTGTTGATTTGTCTGTCATTTGATATATCAGCTGGGTTACTGAAAGTCTGCTGTATAAATGGGGAAATGCTTAAAGGATATTTCAGAATAATTTGTGAAATTTGGAAGAATTTTTAATAGCTAATCATGTAAAATGTTATTAAAATTCTTATTGTCGGAAAATTAATTTATTATTATTTTTTGTTTCATTATAAGTGAAACACAAAATATTTACCTTTTGTCTTTAGAATGATTCTTCCCATATAAATTTGGTAGTTTATTTAGGGAAAGAATTTTCATAATATGTTTGATAAACGGTGGTATAAATGCATAAAATTAAATTTCGACAGTAAATTTTTGTAATATTTTAATTTCTTCGCAAAGAAAGATGCTTACCTTTTTGTGTCAATTCTTGAACAATGCGTTCGTCAAATTTACATCCCTGGAAGAAAAATTAACTGGTTGAAAAATCTGATTTCCACAGAAAGCGCTATGTTGCAGCTTGTTAATGATAATTTTGATATAGAAATTTCATTAAATGAATTTCTAAAATTTTTTAGAAAAAAAAAGATTTTTTAAACAAAAAATTTTTATTAAAATTTTTCTTTAAATATGAAAATAATACTTTCTATAAAAGAAATGTTTACACATATTTTTGTATAATAAATCAAACTTAATAATGGTAGTATATTTTACAGGGAATTTTGAGAATAACTAATTATTATATTTTTGAAATGAATTATTCTATAAAGTATTTTAATTTGGTAAATTGAGAAAAAATAATTGAAAATTACAAACAATATTAACAATGTACCTCGTATCTTGTTTTATAGTTCTTTTAAAAATTTATTTTTTTCCACCCTAATCTTATTTCAAATTGCATAATTTATTTGAATTATTATAGGGCATAAAAATGTTTCTTCGTAATATTTATAATTTTATTTTAAAACTCCTTTTCTAATCTCTCAATGCTAATGAAAGTTTTTTACATTAGATTTCAGGTATGACAATGACTAAACGAAGACAGAATATTTACCTCATATCCTCTAATAAATAACAAAAGTAATGTTTGTTTTTCATTAACTATATTAAACAAAACAATTATTTTTAAATAAAATAATATTCAATATTATTCTAAATTACGTTAGAAAAAATTAAAAATTCTATGTATAAAAATTACAGAAATAATCAAAAGCAATATATTCTGATAACGAATATTTAGCATTTTAGGATAATTAGTTGATCGGTTTGTACAACGCTTTTATGCCATAAGTGGCATAAACATAACAAATGCCCTACATTATAATTATAAATTTGAAACAGTATATATATATATATATATATATATAT
>JAOUZG010037308.1:3709712-3753364 GCA_026289955.1 Argiope argentata
ATTGTCCTCATCCCCATGAGTATTGTTCTCTTGTAAACAGTAGAGATAACGCTGTCAGGATAATACTATTCCTTAGAAAAACAATTTTGGATAATTTTACTCCACAAAGGAGATGATATGCAGAAGATACGTTCGTTTATGGAATTTCTTCGTTAGGCCTTGATTTTGATTTGCTTCATATTAGATTGATGCATCTTCTTTCATTACAGCCCTATTTTATAAAAATCATCTCTTCTTAGCGTCTGCACAAAAACTCGGAAGATTTCTTTTTGTATCTGAGAATCAACAATAGTTGTCTCGACGGGACAAATATTTTCCCTTATCCTATTGGGAGTCACGTTATCTTCCTTAAGTAGATGTGGCTTCTATTGCACTGCCATAGTTGGCTCAATGTGAATGGTGCTTCATTTATTGTCAATCTTTAATTTAGTGATATTAACGTCCTGCTTTGAAACAATACCTCGAATTTTTTGAAATAACAGGACTGGAATTAAGCCTTTTAGGAGCCCTAAGACAATGCAAGGTTCAGGGTTCCTTTTTCTTTTCTTTAAAACCAGAAACTTTTATTGGTATTATCTTAATATCTATATAAACAATGTTTAACCCAATAACTATCAAAACAATATGAATAGAAAAAAAAATGAAATCTGCTATGCATATTTCAATCTATCAAGTCAGAACATCATTTCTTGAACGGCCAAGCACCCCGTGCTCGTGCAAGTTAAATTACATTTTTATTCATTTTAATTGTTTCATGGAATGAGACACTTTAGCATTGCAAACGATTAAAAAAAAACTTTGTATCGCATCTATGGTTTTAAAAAATATCGCATTTCTTATTTATTTTATTTCCTACAATCAGGTGCTTAAAATGACATTTTTCTCGGTTTTATTTCCCGTGATCATTAACTTATTTTTTTAATGAGAACTTTTGTAAAGGCAATGGCAACGCATTATTAAAAGCTGATATTTTCAGATGCTCGTGCAGATAATAAAATGTTTATTTTTCGTCAACGGATTATTGTTGATGCCGAAATCTTCATGCCAAAATCAACATCATGTTCTGACACGATAAAAAGAAGTTGTTTCAGTATATCTCATAAAAAATCAAAACTTTAAATGAAATATTAAAAAAAAACGTCGAACAATTTAAGCACTTTAATACAATATTTCACAGAATTCTGGACTTGTAAATCAATCAACCAATAATAAAACAAATTAGATCACATTTAACTGTTTATGATTTCAAAACATTAAAAAAAAACCTCACTAATAAAAATCAAGTTATGAAATAAAGAGGTAGTTGCTTTCAATTTCAATAAATCGAGGTTACATGTCATATAAATCAAATGAAGTCACAAAACTAAGTTGCCAAGATAGTTTTACAAAATGATAATTAAATAATGATCTGGAATTCACGGAGCCCATAGATAGTTGCCTACTTTGCCTTTTTGATAATCCAATCCACGATGTTGTTAAAAACAAGAACAACATCTGAATCAGAACCCTCTACTCTATTCCACAACAGCGTCAGGACATTGGATTGGCGACATACAATTTAACTAGTACCAGTCCCAAATATATGGTAATCTTAAATGGAATCTAGTCTCGAACCAGAAGATTCGACCAGTTTATGATCATTAACTTTCCCACTAGATTGGTACTGAATTCAAAACTAAAAACGCTGTTTCATTACTCCAGATTTTTATTAATATAAAAATGCATTTAAAATTCAATTTAAATAAATATCATTATGAAATTTGGCGGACTTATCAAGACGGAATCTCTCACTAACGTTGCGGTTTGAGTTTTAGGACCGAATTTTTATGAACGAAAAAATATTGACCGTAATAGACATGTACTAACTGAATCATGTATGCCATGATTACTATTAAAATAAATGCTAATAAAATTTTTCTCATGTAAGCTTATGCTATTCTAAATTATACATTCTTTCATATAAAATTTTTGAGATTTCATTTCAGTTAGCAGTGAAAGCAAAGTGCTGGATACAGAGCAGATATCTGTTAGCGCTAGATACAGAGAGAATATAAACACCATGGGAACTCACCTTAGAAAGTTCCGAGGAGGCTTCCCATTACAACGATTATAGAATTTTTAAACTCTAATATGACGAGACAAAAAAATTAGTAATACTTTTCCGTTAGCCGGGACCAAATGAAAAATCACCAAATAATTTGGTGGAATTCTACATTATTTGGCGATTTTTCGCTTTAAAATTGCTATAAGATATTTGGCGGAATTCTATATTATTTGACGATTTTTAACTTGCGTCGGACTAACGGAAAAGTACCAGATTAATAACATGAATTTTGAATTCCATTTACTCTTGCAGAGCTACTGATAAAGATCAAGGATGAAAAAAAAAATCATATTATTCCTAGACACCACTTTCCCCTGTTATGCCACTACGAGTAACTAAGATCCCTATATGTAAAACAGTGAAATCATATCTATAAGACTTTTGTATTTATCGGTGCTAATCTCTCATTTTATAAAATTTACCAACTCATTTATTAGTTTTTCAAGTGAAGTGTTTTAGCAAGTACTTACATCTTTGAGAACGACGAAACAGTAAAGGCATTCTCCTTTGACTGGGTGAGGGTGACGCACAACTGCGATTTCAGCCACGCTCTTATGACCCATGAGAGAGGCTTCGACATCAGTAGTGGACAGTAAGTGACCAGATACATTGAGCATATCGTCTACCCTGCCTGTGATCCAAAAAAATCCATCTTCATCCCGCATGCCACCTACAATAAAAAAAAATCTTCTTAAGTATCAATATATATTACATATTTATACCTAAAAACAAAACTAAAGACAAGGTTATATTGTATCCACAATAAGATTATGAGCACATTTTGAGTCAGCTATCTGGCACAGAGGTAGCGCGTCTTCCTTGTTTCCTGGGAGTCCCGTTTCGGGCATGGTTGTTCTCCTGTGTGCTATCTGTGAGATGTGTGATTGTGCCCCCTGTAAAAAGGAGCTGTGCAAGCAACTGCGATGAGAGTGTAGCTAAACTCGTAATCTTTCCCTAGTTGGCGCTATTTGAAACAAGAGACGCTTAAAATCTGCTGAGATATCAGTGGGCTTGTACATGGCAAGTGCCATAAGCTACAACAACAACAACATATTTAGAATAATTTATTAAAGCATGTCGAATTAAATTTATACGAAAACCTATATTAGTAGTTTCAGATTTAAAATATAATCAGCATTTCCCATAGAATTACATAAGTCCTGAAGAACCTTTTTTAGATTTGACAACTATGAAGTGTTTGCATTATTTTATGCGAAGTATTTTAATTTGATGACGTTGGTGATTCTGATTCCACTTGGTTGAAACATATCTATTAAGTCAAAGAATTAATGATTTTTCATAAAAAGGGGAGAATGAGTATTCTGCTGATTAGAGCGACCTAGGAGAACTTTCACTTAATTTAGCTTCTCTGGGGAAAATGGTCCTCTTTTGTGTTTTGTTTGGAAGAAAAATTTGGAGTAATCAGAACGAATGAAAAGACTACTCTATGCTAAAGCGCATTTCAATTGCTGTTTTCGTAAACAAAGAATGCAGACAGTGGGTACAATTCAAGGTTACTTGAGAATAGTTGTTTAAGCCTATAGAAAGCAGATGTACTGTTGGCGTCTGTTTGCCAGCATATTTTTTTTTAATATTACAGAATAAATGAAGATTTTGAAAGATGAATATAGAATATTGTGAAAGGATGGAGGACAGATAGAAGTGCTCAATTTTTTCAAATTCTCTGTCAGTTCTACAAGCTTTAGAATCATTTCACAATTGTAATAGGAAATATGGACGATAAAAAAAAGATAAAAAGAGTAAAATTTAACAAGTGGATAGAGTTGAGTTGGGTTAAGACCCATATTGGGATATATGGTATGGAAAAGGCGCATCAATATGCAAAGATGGCGACGCAGAAAGAGAGAGTTGACATAATTGTCCCTCAAATCAAATGGTGTCTTAAAATAGGAATTGAGAGAAGAAATTAAGCTAAAATGGTTTTGCATATGGAATATGTCCTTAAAAGGAAGAGTAACTTACGATTTTATTCCTAATTTAAAAATAAAAATAAGAATATACCATCCACTGGTAATCCAAATTATATCAGGACATGGGAGAATTCCTGGATATTTCCAAAGATTTAGAAGAATGCAGGAAAATAAATGCATTTGTGGAGGAATCTGTACTGTTTACCACTATTTAAAGGAACTCAAAGAAACCTCCGAACATAGAAAACATCTGCAAGTTGAAAATAATGACTTGAGTTCAGTACTGATGGTACCAAGTAATCTTAGGACTCTAAAGGACATAATGTCAAAAATGCTCATTTTTTTGCCAACTGTTTGAAAGTTTGTTATTGTTGAGGATGAGGTCAGTAATTGACCACTTTGGGGCCAATTACCTCAAAGAGAATATCAGTTTGGTGAATTCGGTCTATGTAAGGATGGACATTGCTAAAGAACAATGTCAGCCACAACAAATCCTGTCGATACTGCTACGTTCAATGGTGGTGGAATGGTCGGCTGTACTCAATATGAAGAAAGGATTGATTATTAAGGGACAGAATGATTGGGAATGTTTTTTATTGATATTATTAAAATACGCATTCTTTGGAGTAATAGTGTTTTTCTTATTACATGTAACGAAGAACGAAATAAACTTATTTTGAAAGTCACCTTGAATCTTATTTTACAATTTTGAATAAACGTGAAAAATGTTTATTTCTTATACATTTGCTTTCCTCGCACAATTCTCAATTGAATTATACAAGCAAATATCACATTTATAATTCACTAGCTTTTACCCGCGACTTCGTAGGCGTGGAAATTCTGATATGTATGCATGAGAACTGGAGTTCTGGCCCCAATGTAAAATGTCATCCAATCGCATCATTATGGTGCTGTTAAAAATTTTTTTTTTGCCAAAAAAGTAGTTTATCGCCAATTTTTTGAGAAATGGCCGAATGTAGTCCCGAAAGGTAGCAATAACGTTTTCAATCGTAGGATTTCGATGAACGTTGCAGCAAATTAACTGAAATACAGAAAAAAAAATCAATCAATGCAGAAAAATGGAATATCCGCAAAAAAATGTAATCGAAAATAAAGAAAGTAGGCAAAAGGAATACATACAACATGAAATAATCGAGGGAAATGAGCAGGAAAGATCGAATTACAATAACATAAAAAAATGACGATAATATAAACCCAAATAAAGCACGATCGAAAAATTACCAATCCCGCAAAGCATCAAATGGTTGTATATCAAAGTTTAGCTTACACAACTAATCTAAAAACAATTTATTTACAGTGTGTACCTGAAATAAATCAAAGCAGCAAACCAATTATTCAAAATCGTTTTACGGATTAAAATTGTTTTAATTTTCTTTATTATGAATTATTTAGCTTTACTTTAGTCGTGTGTAAGCAAAAAATATCCAAAAATTGTAGAATTCAGGAAAATTTCTTACAGCGATTTTAAAGCAAAAAAATCGCCAAATAACGTAAACATCCGCCAAATTCCTTTGACAATTTTTTTGCTGGTACTCGGATAATGGAAAGGTACATTTATTTTAATTCAATTATTTAATTCATAAGGAATCCGAAAGATTGATTAATTAACAATGTTTAATTTTAAATGCATCAAACACTAAGAAAATAATCAGAATCGTTTGAAATAACCAAACGAAAACATGTTAAGCCTTACTCATTTGGCGAACGAAATAAAGATTTTTGACTATAAAGTTAGTTTTTAATCAATAAAAAACCAAGCCCCCAAATAAAAGGAATAAATAGTAGTCTATGTCTATTCTAGACTATAATCTATCTCTGCGCTAAATTTCATCCAGTCGTCCTAGCATGATTGAGTAACATCATCTTTCCCATTTATAATAGTAGTTTGGATGAATGTTACTTTTTCCTACATTTATTTATAAAATTTCAAAACCATCACTCAACATTATAATAAGTATTTACACTAAACATAAATAATTATAAAATCGCTTTTTTAAATATTTTAAACAGAATAACTTCTTGAAAAACTTATGTACCTTTGATTAGGACAAAATTACAATCACGTTTTAGAGGACTGACAGTGTGAAGCAATTCGTTTCTTCTCTCTTTTTGAAGTACCTTTTTGAATATTGTTTAGTTTGAATGTCACATTTTAAGCATATAACCCGAGTGAAAATTCAAATAGATTTTAATTATTAACTGTATAATTTGTTCTTTCGAATGATGGCCAATTTTCTAGTCCTGCTCTTGATCTCTAATTCTGCTATCGAGATACATTTCATTGAAATAAAGTATACGGATTAATGGCAATGAAGAAAGTTTAGAAGCACGAATTTTTCTTAACATTTTCAAATATGATGGTTCATTTTCTGAAGTACTTTTTATGAAAATAATTACTCGTTTTTATTTAGTACTTTTATTAATTTTTAAAGCAATGAAAAAAGCATTTAAACGAATCTATATTAATAAAAAGGGAACTCAGATTGCATTGCTAAGCGCAAAACTAGAGAACGGCTCGACCGATTCGGCTAATTTTTATTTTAATATTTTCGTTAAGACACGAGGATGGTTCTTATGGAGAGAAAATGAAAAAACTGCGAGGAAAATAGTTAAAACGACACTTTTCTTACTTTCCCGCCAAAAATCTTCATTTCCTTCCTCCACACCGAGTAAGATAGCAGGAAGTAATACATTATGATTTGTTTAGAAAGAAATACGCGAAGTCAGTTGGTTTTCATTTCTAGATAACCGGATGTTTAAAAAAGAAAGAAAATAGTTGCTTTTATTATTAGTCTGTATGAATATTTAATCTATGCCTGCTCCAAATAAAGTCTGGGCAGGGAAGAAAAAAAAATAACAAAGCGAAAAAATGTTTGTAAAAAGAAAAGTAGTGAAGAAAAAAAAGGAGAGAAAAAAAAAAGAAAAGAAAAGAAGGGTGTGTGAGTGTCACCATTATTTCCTCTGTGTGCGGCATTTTGCAAGCTGTTTTTAAACTTTCGCATCTCTTGAAAACCAATTGTGTCTTTATTTGTTTAGTGTGTTTACCTTTATGAAAATTTGAATCTCATTATTCTATAAAAAAATAGAATTTTAGACCTTTCCCTCCACCATTTAAGTAAAATATCAATTCCGGGACAATCAATGCTCGGATAGAAAGAGAAAGATGAGTATGAACAGAACATCTGAAGAAAATTATACTAAATAATACTATAAATGAATTATTTGATTATCAAAATTTGTTTGGTTTAAAAATATTTTGGTGAAAAACCTGTTATGAGACACAGCTACATAAAATATTAGCGAGCATTAATACTGGCGAACCGACTGGTCGCCAAAGGCGGCTAGTAAATATATATATATATATATATATAAAGCTTAAAAAATATTTTTATTTTTTAAACGATTCACAAACAGAACCACGAAATATTTTGATGTATGTAGTCAAAGAAATATCTTCTGGAAACCGCTTTTAAAGCACCTATTGGTTTTATGTCCATTTTTTGTCAGTATTTTAATCGATTATGAGAAAATAATGTTTTTAAAATTCGGTTGACGCTGTTTGAACAAAGTAACGAATTCAGTTTGTTTTTTCCCCACACTAATAAGGGTCGGCTTAACATGTTCTCGGCCGATTCAAACGATTCTGTTGATTGTCTTATTGTTTAAGGAATTCGAAGTACCTTCTAATTAAAGTAATACAGAATAAGGAAATTTAAAAAATTTCTAATCTGTATTGCGTTACACCTATTGGCATAGAAAATTGACGCATTTGCGACGCCTCAATTGGCATGGAAATAATTCAGTTGTGTGTGTTCTGAGTCTGTTCTGATTTATATTCAACGGATACGAACGTGATTTTGTTTTGGAAAGGTTTCATTTTTTGATCAATTATTTATATTAATTGTATTTATTTAATAAAAAGTAATTAAAATAAAAAAAATTCTTTGTTGAACTAAGTAGGAATTGACTTAATATTTTTTATATTACTTGTTATTAAGATTTTTGTAGCTTTATTTCCAAATAATGGAAATTTTTCAAAATAGGAAATGGCATTTGTTGCCTAATATGGAAGACATTTTTAAATGTGCAATATAAGAGTGACAAAAACAAACAAACCGCGCTTGGCAATGGTTTACTGCATTTATTTATAGAGCTGATATTCATAAAGCTGATATATCCTTATTTCAACTCTAAGCATTTATTCTTTCCTTGTGTGTGTTTTTTCTTCTATTTCCTCAATTTTTTTCTCTTCTTAAATTTTTTGCTTACCGAAAAGTCATTCTTTTAGAGATTTAATCAACCGTTAAGTATTATAGTATAGCATAAACTTATCAAAGAACATATTTCTGATATTAATACTAATGCAATGCCAGTAAATTTCATGCATTCTGTTTTTGACAACAGTGTCTCATAAAGGATATGGGACTTGCTTGACATTTTCATTAAAAAATATGATAAACATTTTGGTCTCAAAAAACAATCTTTTTTTCTTCCAATGTAGTGCACATATCTTCACAGCTTCATTTAATTGTACGGCAAGTCTGAAATTTTTTTATTTCTGATGTGTATATAACATTTTATTATAACATAGATTTCTGATGTGTGTAAAACGAAATTATGAAAACGTTTAACAACAAATTCTTACTTCATTCTCTCTCGCCGAAATAACATTTTGTTAGATATCAGATTTGATATGACGTAAGATTTTATCAATAATTATTCAGCATGTAACGGTTGTTCGCGATAATTTTGACTGTGATATCATTGATCTCCGAAAGTACACAGTAATCGATGTGGAATCATTGAAGAAAACTGATAGAGCGGAAAATGGTTTTCCTGGGAACGGAAGAAATATCCTACAGTTGTTTGAAAATAAAAATAATGATAAATAAAGATTAAAATTAAATCTGCTATGCCTATTTCAATGTATTATGTCAAAATGTGATTTCTTAAACGATCAAGCACCACGTCTTCGTGCGAGTTAAATTATATTTTTATTCATCTTAATGGTTTCATTCAATGAGTCACTTTGGTATTGCAAACGATGCAAATAAACTTTGTCTCGCATTCATTGCTTTAAAAAATCACATTTCCTATTTATTTCATTTCATATCATCACGTGCCCAGAATGGCATTTTTATCGGTTTTATTTGCTGTAGTCATTAACTTATTTTTTTTTAAATCAGAGCTTTTGTAAATGCAATGGCGACGTGTTATTAACAGCTGATTTTTTACAAAAAAAAATTTGAGATGCTTACTCAGATAATAATTTTTTTTTATTTTTCGCCTACGTTTTTTTTTCACACGGACTTTTGTTAACACCAGAAAACCTCATTCCCAAAACAATATCATGTTCTATGATAATAAAAAGAAAGAAAGGAAAAACAGAAGGAATGATATGCCAAAACTTTTTTTCATAATCTCTAATCAAAGTATTCTCCGCTACCCCCCCCCCATACAAACTTGGGGGATTTCATAAAAACACGATTTGACATACTTTTCTAAACTATCGTATCAAAGTATTCATCTTTGTTCGGAATTTGATATTTTTTTTTCTGAATGTATCGTGTGATCCTTGGTATTTTTTTGAGATTTTTCTTTAACGTGTGGTTAATAATAATAAAAAAGTATGTTTTTTTTTTAAATTTTTAAACTGATTTTAAGCTGAAAAATGTTTAAAAAATAATGAAAGTCTGGCGAACGCAGTTTGAAAATTTAAAAATTGGCACCCTAGATCACGTGATTTAACATCATTCCGTTGTTTAATGGGGTTATCAGTAGTCAAGGGTGTATGCTGACAAACCCATAAACACGCTTATATTAAGCAGGAAATTCAAAGTTACATTAACGAAATAGCCACATTTATGCAAAATGGTCTTAAAAATGACAATTTGTCCTATGTGTTATTCCATATATAACTTTATCCTATTTGCACAGCGATTCAATAAATACAAAACAATTTAAAGGGGAAAAAGTGCTCTTTATTTAATTCAAATCTAGCACTAACACGTTGTTTTATCGTTCATCATTCTATCTCCATTTTTACTAATCATAAACTGGGTCGGGTAGTCTGATTGGTAGAGCGTTGAACTCATATTCCTTAGATTACGAGTTCGTACCTCGGCGGGCGAAAATTCCCCGAGTGTGTGGGGGCTGGTGCTCGCTAAACTATCGTGGTCACAAAAGTCCTCCATGTCGAGAGTAATATCACTGGAGGGTACTGGGTCAGAGGTGATCGTTCTCTGTTCCAGGTTTAAATTACGATTTGTGTATGAATGAATGAATAAAGTCCGCCCCGTAAAAATGGTCTGTGACGAGTGTGAGCTAGAATACTTTTGCCCTCGGGTGTTCAGGAGTATATACTCTCAGAAGCTACTGCACCCCTCTTTCCGTTAAAAAAACGGACACAAGAACAACTAATCATAAACTATCAGAGGATAAATGGCGTTTTCAATAGGGTTGCCAACACTTCACTGCATGAATGGGGGCAAATTCTACTCTTGCGTCAATTTTGGGACACATTTTACATCCTCTCATATGCAAGGGATTTCCTATTAGGCAGCCGCCTAGTAATAAATCCCTTGCTTGCTTTTAACAGTTAATTGAGAATGAAAACTACTGTTAAAAATTGCTACTTTTTTAAATCCAAGCTATAAACAAATTAGTTTAGTTTACACTCATAAGTTTAGCTTTATTTTACATAATTCTTTGAAAATTAATTATACTTATTGGAAAAATAAACTTTCTGTGGTTTTTAAAAATTGTTTGGAGCAATCTCTTATTTTCCGAGCAGCTACAAGATATTAAAACACTTTAGTGTAACAGATTTTTTCATCCTAAAATTAAAAATCCTGCTACAAATCATAAAAACATGTTATGCGCCATTATCTTTCATTTCAAATAATTTTTTTTTGCATTGCAAATTAGTTATTAAAAAACATAGTCATTCCGTCGAATGTTGATAATAAACAGACTGTTATTTTTTCTCATGAGTCCCAAATTTAAAATATTTCTAAGAAATACTGGAGTGCAAACAATGTTTTGTACAATTTTTTCTAAAAATTAATTAAGCAAATGATATTAAAAAAAATAAAGAATCATTAATATTTAATTCCGTACTAATACGTTGAGTAGATCAGATTCTAATAAAATAAAAATTTACTTTTAGCATTCAAAATTTATTTTACTAACGTAGGTTTATAATTATTTTTTAGTATCGATATTTCGAAATTATCTGAATTCCACTGAAGAATACATTATTTAAAAAATAAAACTACAATATTATTCACGATTATCTTTTCACTTATGTCAGTATTATGTCAGTTTCATATTAATTTTTTTTTAAATTTAAAATAGAAATATATTTAAATAATTTCATCGTTTAATTATCCCCATTAATTTGTTACATTTAAAAAATATTTTCGAAAAATAAAAAAACTTTAAAAATGTTTTTAATTCTTTATAAAAATCTCAATTTTAATTTTTTCAAAAATTTCTTACAATGTCTTATGCATATTTCGGGTATGAAAAAGTTAGAAAATATTTATTGTAAATTTTAATAAATATGCTTACCGTCCCCAGTGCAGTAATAACCTGGAAATTTTTTGAAGTAGGTACTTCCAAATCGTTCGTGATCTCTGTATATGGTTCTCATTATAGCGGGCCAGGGTCGCTTAATCACCTAAAAATGTTCTTTTATTAATTTTTTTAAACTATGCAACGAAATGAAGCACCTTAGTTAAGAAAGATTGTTTTAATTTGTATACTTCTATCAAAAGATATCCAAACTGTTAAAGAATAGCCATAAAATGTAACGAAAAGTTTTAAATGCTTAAACAGCATTGCGGAAAATTTCTAACAGAGTATCAATTATGTGAATTAGTACTACGATGAATGTAATTTTAAAAAAAGAAAAGAGATATTGATCATTAGTTAAAAACGCAAGTAAATTACAGACTTTCATTTTCAAATCTAATATTTCTTATATAAATGTTACTTTAAAAAGTTTTTTTTTATTGTATTGAAGAATATTCAGTCCACCTTGCGGTATACCAATTGAAAAGTCAAGTTATCTTTATTTATATTATCTTTTCGTTATAGATATCTTTGCTCTCCATTTCTCAAAAATAAATATTTTTAAAAAATTATTATCCACAATTTATTTTGATTTCCTTCGATTGGAAATATAAAACTTTCCAGTCGTTCTATTTCCAAAGTATTTTTTTGTTTGATTTTTTTAAACCAATAAAAAATGCTTTAAATGTGTTTATGCATATAGAATGATGCAAAGTATAAATAAAATTGAAAATAAATAAATTTATTTTTTAAGCTTGCGTGAATCATCAAACAATATGCTAATAAAGCAATAAGAAGCATCCTGTTATGCAATTCAGCCCGGAAGTTTATTTTTTTAGTGTGTGTGTGTAAGTGTGTTTAGAAAATCTGTTGATCGACAGAAATTGAAAGAATACGGATATTTCAAAAAGTAACGGAAGATTAGGGGGAAAAAACACTCAATGAATTTTAAACAGAACCAATTCTTAACAAAACCAAAACAATTTCTTTTGTTTAAAAACGGTATTAAAGAAAAGTATTATTAAAACAGCTTGGATTATTTTAACGTAATGATATTTTTAGATCGATATATTATTTGTCCATTGTCTGATGCACGATTTAAAAGTCTTTCAAACTTTGTGCCATCCATTCAATCATTTGCTTCCTGGTTAATATGCATTAATTGAGAAAATTTTCTTAAAATTTGGGAATTAATTAGTCTTTTGATTAATATAAATTTTTCAAAATTCTAACGTTTCTCCGCAATAGTGCATATTAGATTAATACCCATTTTTAAACTATTTTAAAATTAAAAAACCCAGCAGTTCAGAGAAACTGATTTTATTTCTATTCAATTTTTTCTTAAATTTTAATTTATTAAAATTCATTATTCAATGACGGATTAATTAGATTTTCCCCTTTCATTCTCTAATGAGATGCTCAAATAATATGTTTAATTATGGAGTTGAATTTTTCAAAATCTATCTTTTTACAATCTACAGTTTTCAATATATATCCTTTTTATTTTTGTCTAAATGTACAATTTTTTTTATTCAAATAAAAAAATTGTAAAAAATACCTTTCAAAAATATTTAATTTCAAAGCTTGTTTTTATAATTTTGTTGAAAGTTGATGAAAGCACGTCGCATTTTGTTTTATTTTGATGTGTCTAATGTTTTGTTAAAAATGACGAAAAAGGCAGACGATAAAATGAGTAATATTTTAACACGATAAGTATGCCACGTTGTTATAGACTGGAGCTTCGAGATTCCTTTTTTTTATTTCTAAACAATAATTGACATACGAAAACAATCTAGTTTTAGGATTACAATAACTGATAAAGTTTCGGCTTTAACAATTAGATATTTATTAAATATAAATTAATCAGTACAATTCTAATAAAAATTTCCCAAAGTGGAAATATTTTGGTTTTGTTGAGATTTTCGGAAAAAATTTGAACATGATTACGTTGAATAAAAAAATCGTCTGTCGTTTAATAAAGATATTTAAACGAATTTATTGGCATTATTCCAAATTCATTACTCTCACTGAATTTATTAAATAATCATTGTTTAATATGTCGCATCGTAATTATAAACACAAAGTTATGAATTACAAATTAATCGAAATAAAATATTGATATCAAAGATTTTTCCAAATTAAGTTAGGAATGTTTCTTTCTTGTGGTAAGTAAAATTTATTTGTAATTTTGGTTTAATTTAATGTTTTTATCGTAATACTGCATCAGTTTCAGAATGATTCTTAAATTTGTCATATCGAAAAATAATTCTTTTAATAAAAGAAATGATGTTTTCAATTTTTAAAGGATAAAACATTCATTTCTAGATCAAGTTAGTACTTATTTTTATCATTACTATTTAAAATATATGGAAATAGCTATCTGATACTTGAAAAGCATTTTTCTATAGATAAAAGATGAGTTTATTTTTGATTTAAGATAAAGATTATTTTTGATTAAGAAATTTTATTTGTGTCTTCAAATGTATTTCTAGTTTTTATTATTGTTTTGAAAGGATAATTTAAACAAATAATATATATTGTTAAAACTTCTGACATGAAAGTAAATTCTTAATTGGATAATATCATTTTTTATAAATCTTATGGAATCAGTGTTAACAAGTATTTTTAATTTGAGGGGTATTCAAAATCTTTTTTAATTAAATATAAGAAGCTTTATAATTAGCACATAAATTTTGAATTAAAAAGAAATGAATGAAACAATAAAAATAATTTTTAAAACCATAATATAAAGTAGAATTTTCTTTTAATTATTCCATACTTTTTTTGAATTAAATTAATAACTCTGGATAGAATTTTTTTTCTCTAAAAATACTATCAGTGGGTGCCATGGGTACGTATGAAAATAATATGTCATTAATTTAACAAAATAACTGATAATTAAATTTTAAAATAACATAGAATCTAATACCTTTTCAAATTTTATATATTTATTAGAATTACACATAATTAATAAGACTTATTTGAGCTTTCTTACCAAGTTTCCTTTACCAGGACCTTTAATTTCATTTCCATCATCGTCTACGATGGCGGGTTCTACTCCAAAAAATGGAAGGGCCTAGAAAATTAAGATTTTTGAAATACAATTTTGATTAAGGCAATCTTTCTACTGGAATATAAATGCATTATTAACAGGAATAAAATTATATTAAGTAAAAAAGATTAATGGCATTGTAAATAGGGTTTCTACTTTAATATTTAGTTAATTAAAATTCCTTTAATTTGAAATTGAGTTGATTTGTGCTCTGCTACCCGACAACATCAAAGCCGTTTCTTATTCATATGTTTTTTACAAGTATATCCCCTTTTTTTCAGAATCATGCAAATCCATTATAATGATAAATTACTTCGTTTATACAATGCAAAGGACACAAAGACATTGGTTAAACTTCGTTTTCCGTTTGAAGAAGCTCTGAATTTGAAAGTGATCTGAGCTCTTGAATCTCATGAGAGCTCAGATTAGTTTGGAGGAATACGTGAATCCTGATGCCAATATCTTGACTTCGAAGCTTATAAGGTAATTGAAAACACTTTTTTTAATGTTAATTTATGACAAAGAATGAGAAGTTATTTCATACTCCTTTAAAGACACAATGGGTATCTTAAAAAAATATTAATTTTTTTTGTCAAAACACTAGAGAAAAACATTCAATAATTTAATTTATAATGTTGGATTTAGTATACGCAAACAATCAGTACATCAGCTGATGATTAAAGGTTTTTAAAAATAAACACCTGATTGCAAGTATATAAATTGTATAAAGATATAATAATCTTATGATAATTATCTAGAAATACAATTAAAGCATGATATTTCTCATATTTATTTTACATATTAAATTTTAAAATGTAATTTTTTTTGTTCAATACTTAAACATTAGTATATTAGTAATACTTTAAAAAAAGAACTTTAAAATCATTACTTTGAGATGTTTGAAATAACAGTGTTAAATTTATAATAATTATTTATTTCAATTTTTATTTTACACCTTTTCAGGTATCCATCTATTTGCAATAGCTCTTTTATAGACATATTAACGATACTTCATTATTTCATTAGAACTAACATCATGTTTAAAAAGTGCCTGATTTTAATAATAGATGGCGCTCCCTTCCCTAACTGTTGGTGAACGTCATGATTACCCATGAAGAGTAGAAAAATTAATCACAGAAAATTTCTTTTATTAACATTTCTAAATAGCTAGACTTTAGAGACATTTAGTTAGGGTCCATAAAAGATTAATGTTTAATTTTTTTTTAATTTTTTCCTTCGTATTACTATGTAGTATCCATTTATGGAATAATGCAGTTATTTTGTTTTAAAAGAGAAGCCGGTTTCAAATAAAACTTTAAGAATCCTTGATATATAAGATTAGTTGAATCTTTCATAAATAATAATTAATATGGTATGAAGCACAACACACACACACACACACACACACACACACACACACACACACACACACACACACACACACACACACACACACACACACACACACACACACACACACACACACACACACACACACACACACACACACACACACACACACACTCAATCGTTAGACTAATAATTTTCTACATTTTAAAATTCAGCTCTACTTGGATGTATTACTTTAAAAAAGTAATCTGGCCATGAGCTATACATTAAATGTGTAATGACTTATCTTGTATTAAATATGATCTTTTATATAAAATTATCTTATATAAATATAATACAACTTTCTTATACAAATATGATTGGTTTCAATAACTTCTTGAATTGCTGACAGTTTCTTCATAAATCGTTTTCTAAAATGCAATTTTTTAAAATGTTATTTCTTTTATTTTATGAAATTTACAACATTCAGGCTAAAACTCAAACTTCATGATTTATAATATTTTAAATTCAATTTGACCAGTTAAAGCTATTGTTTAAATGCAATTTATGCTTGCTATTAGGATAGCATTTTCCTTTTTTTGCTGTACTACGTGATTCATATCTCGATTCGGACAAAATTTTCTATGGAACCAACTAATAGATGTAATATCGAAATTTAAAGTTTTTACTTACACTTTTCTTGTTAGTCTATATTAATAAAAATTGATCTCGAAATGCGTTGCTAAGCGCAAAACTAGAGAACGGCTCGACCGATTCGGCTAATTTTGTAAAAATATTTTCGTTAAGACATGAGGATTGTTCTTATGGAGAGAAAAAAAAGGGAAAAAAACTGCGAGGAAAATGGTTGAAACGACACTTTTCTTACTTTCACGCCAAAAATCTTCATTCCCTTCCCCCACACCAACTGAGTAAGATAGCAGTAATTAATAAATTATGATTTGTTTAGAAAGAAATACGCGAAGTCAGTTGATTTTCATTTATAGATAACGGGATGTTTAAAAAAGAAAGAAAATAGTTGCTTTTATTATTAGTCTGTATGGATATTTAATCTATGTCTGCTCAAAATAAAGTCTGGGCAGGGAAGACAAAAAAGAATAACAGGGAAAAAAGGGTTTCTAGAAAGAAAAGTAGTGAAGAAAAAAAGGATAGAAAAAGAAAAGAAGGGTGTGGGCGTGTCACCATTATTTCCTCCGTGCGCGGCATTTTCAGTGCTGTTTTTAAACTTTCGCATCTCTTGAAAACCAATTGTGTCTTTATTTGTTTAATGTGTTTACATTTATAAATATTTGAATCTCATTATTCTATAAAAACGTAGAATTTTAGACCTTTCCCTCCACCATTTAAGTAAAATATCAATTCCGGGACAATCATTGCTCGGATAGAAAGAGAAAGATGAGTAGCACAATCAACAGATCATCTGAAGAAAATAATAATAAAAATACTATAAATGAATTATATGATTATCAAAATTTGATTGGTTTAAAAATATTTTGGGGGAAAAACCTGTTATGAGACACAGCTACTTAAAATATCATAAGAAAATTTTAGCGAGCATTAATACTGGCAAACCGACTGGTCGCCAAAGGCGGCTAGTATAAAATAGAAACTGGATTGGTGATAAAAGTTCAAGGAATCACTTTAGTTCTTTAAAAATGATTGATTGCGAATTTCGTTAACGATAAATAGCAATACATTGTTTACAATAAAAATAAATTGTGCCAGAATCATATTTTAGCGCAATATTAGCTTATTTCCCATCAGTTTAAATTTTAGCATAGTTCAGGAAGTCTTGGAGAATAATGTGGATAACTTACCGCACATCCGGGCTTTAAAGGAGTACAGAAAGGTATCGGGGTTAAAAGATGTCCTCCCTGGAAAACAGAATTTATATCACATACTTTATATTGAAGACAGGTAATAAAAAATTTCTACAATAAAAGTTATTAATACGTTTTAATATGTTATTTTTATAGGATTCTTTGATTATTTTTATTATTAAAATTGTAGACAATAAAGTTTACGAAGCTTGAGTTATACAATAAATGCTCTAAAAAATCGATTTTTTTTTCATTTTTTGATGGTTTATATGATTGGGATTCATTTTTATATTCTTAACCCTTAGTAGCCTGATTTACGAAAGTGATTTATTTTTAATATTACTATATAAACTATATATAATAAACAATAATGACATTGATTTTTTTAAAATTTCGTTGGAAAGAATATTATACAACAGTAAAATACGTACAGCCAACCTATAAAAAAAACTAATAGTAATGTGAACATTCGGTTTAAAAGATTGGTATCAAAATTGAAACTCTTGGTTATTAAGGGTTAAGGATAATTGATTAAAAATATTTTTGCATAAATCAATTAATTCCCTTGTTAGAATTTTTGTCTCTTCATTGCTCAAATAATCCCTGTTTGTTGTTGTGTTTACTTTTCAAATCTTCGTAACTATTAAATAATATCTGTAAGAAGGCTTTAAAAAATCAGTACTAAATTTTGTGCAAATTATTTTTGGTACTTACGTATTATTCCATTTTCGCAAACAGTTTAGTAACTCATTGGCGATGGATTTAAATTTGGTGATAAAGATCAACGGATTACATTATTGCCGGATTTCCATAATTGGCGGTTTAGCTACTCAATGGCGACGACTTCAAATTTGGCGATAAAGTTGGACGGTATAACACGTAAGCACCGTATTTTTTTATTTAAAAATTTACATTTTATATTTTGTTGTTTCTTATTCCTTCTTATGTTGAGAAAATACCATGGGCGAGACGTTCTCGAAATAATTAAGGCAAAATATTTTAAAGGTATGGTCGATTAGTAAAAGCTATAATTCTAATTAAAAAAAAAATCAGCGATCTACAGATATAAGTATGAGATTTCATAATACAAGTATTTTGATTATGAATAAAATTGAAAATAAATAAAAACTGATCTTAGGAATAAAATTGATAATATATTATTGTATCAAAATATATTACTGTGAATAATGAATCTGTGTTGTAAAATCTGTTTTGCATAAAGTCGCTTAAAAAACGATTAAATTGAGCTGATTTAAAATTAAATTGTTTAAAATCAGCTCAATGTAAACAAATTTAATGATGAGCCTCTAAATTAATGAAGATATTAACTAATTAAATGATGTTTGTGTAAAATGTTCATAAACTTTAATTTTAATCGACGTTATTTTCATTTTTATTTATTTGTGTCTAAAACATTTTTATTCGATCATTTTGAGTTAAAGTAGCGTTTTGAGTATTTATTTTTATATTGAGAAATAAGATAATAAAAATTAGAGATCTAGAAACGTTAATACTTTTTATTAAATCCTTGAAATTTTTTGTAGATATATTTAGACATATTTACTATTAAAATTAGCATGGATTTAGGTTTGAGAGTCCTTGTTATTTTTAAAGAAATTCTCCAAATTTGATCTTTTTTTAATTTTTATGTTTTTAAAGCTTAACCAGAAAAAGAATTGTTAAAATTTAACAAGAGTTAATTTCCAAATTAATATTAGAGAAATTAATATTAGAGATTAATTAAAAATATAAATAAGTGAAAGTATTACAAATAAAGCATTTTAAAAAAGTTTTAAAAACTTAAAAACTTTTTAAATTTTAAAGTAATAATGTTTATAAAACTGTCTTTAAAAAAATTCAAAATCAGCTTAATAATATGACCCGTAAAAAAGAGCCAACGATTACTTTTAGTATTACTGTTCCCTGCACCGGATTTTTTTTTGTAAAAAAGTTCTGTATACTTTTAAAGAGTTTTCAGTTAATTGTTAAATAATATCACTGCTTTATATAGAAAATATATGTGATTGACAGAGTTTATCGATATTATAAAATAGTTATCTTGAATTTCCGATGAATGAAATATGTTAGGTTTAAATTAAATGGATTATTTGACAAATGAGCAAGTATAAAAAAATTAAAATGTTTCTATTAAGGGAAAGTCACGCATGAGTAGGATCAAAAACTAAGTGTAGGCGACTGTTTCTTTGTATTTGATAGAATTCTTAATTTACCAAATACAATTCTGCTCTTAGCTACTCATTTATACATACGCTCTCATTTATTTGTATTTAAATTAACGTGGGAATTTTTTTATGGAATTTTTTTAGGTATATATATTAATACCATAATTTTTTTCTTAAATACAGTTAAGTTACAATTAGTTGCAATGATGATGTGATATTAAATTTCCACAGCTCTTATGGCAATCGTAACTCTAAAGTGAGGAGATGCATGTATCGATATAGTCGTAATGAGACTATTTTGCATATACTTTAATATCAGCTTTAACTATCACTAAGACCTAATCATTCAGGTCACCCTCACGCTAAGGCAAATTGAGTGTAATTCTCTAGGGGCTATCTTACCATTGTATTATACCTTCTTGTGTACAGCCGAACAACTCGCCACTGAAAGTAGCAGTACTGACAGGAATCATCGTATTATATTATGTTATATGTTCTATAATCCTTATGCGAAACGTGATAATTGATTAAAAAAGGGAATGTTGAATTTCTTATTTACATGGTTTGAATATTCCAAATGAAATATGATATCAAGAATATTCAAAGAATACCAATAAGGTAAAGTGAAGAAAAACTTAAGTCTATATGCAATTAATAAACTCATAAAGAAATAACTTATTTAAGACATCGAAAAGTTTAAAAATTCAGTAGTTGTGGAAAGATAATTTCGTTCAAGATGATGGGACTGCATTAAGATGAATTGAAGCGCTTACTGTTTCTGTTTGCCAGTAAGTGTCGACGATTGGACATCTTCCTTCTCCAACTACTTTATGAAACCACATCCAAGCATCCCGATTTATGGGCTCACCAACCGTTGCCAGGACTTTCAATGAACTGCGATCGAATCTTCAAAAAAAATTAAAAGCAGGAAAACTAAGAAAATTTCAGAGAATTGGAAAAAAAATTCCAGAATTCTAGTTTTTGGCCTTTACAAACACATTTAAAATTATTTTTTATAATTAATCAGTAATTACTAGATGTTGATGGTCGAAAGTTCAAAATCTTCAATAGGGTATTCGAGTAAAAGTGATTTGAATGGAAGTTTCTAACTTGAAAACTTCTTTAAGTGCCTGAATTATTCCATTTATTATTATCATGTCTGAACATGATGGAGGTTTTGGGATGAGGTTTTTGGCGTCAACAAAAATACGTTGACGAAAAATAAAAATTTTATTATCTGCACGAGCATCTCAAAAAATCAATTTTTAATAACATTATGCCATCGCATTTACATAAATATGTGAATGACAACAGAAAATAAAACCTAGAAAATGTCATTTTGATCACGCGATTATACGAAATGAAATAAATAGGAAATGCGATATTTTTTTAAAACAATAAATGCGAGACAAACTTTTTTTTGGATCGTTTGCAATACCAAAGTGACTCATTCAATGTAACGATTAAAATGAATAAAAAAATATAATTTAACTTGCACGAGCACGTGGTGCTTGGCCGTTCAAGAAATGATGTTCTGACATGATACATTGAAATATGCATGGCAGATTTCATTTTAATTTTTGCATTACAATTATATTAACACTTCATAATCAAAGAAATTTCAATTTTCTGTTTCTGTTGATGCCTTCTTAGCCTACTGAGGTAAAAAGATGAAATTTCACAAGAAAAATATTAATTTCTATAAAAAATAAAAAGATGGAATAAATGTAAGGCTGCAGCTTTGGGCGGGAAAAATAATTTTTGGAAAAAAATATGTCGATGTTAAAAACAAACAAACAGGAATACAAATAGTGCAAAATAAATGTGAAATTCGTTGATAGGAAATATATTGTTTTATTAATGATACAGAAAATAAAATATTAAGCTGTAAAAATATTAAAATATTAAGCTAATAAATATAAGATTATCATAGCCAATAAGAAATAAAAGCAACTAACATCAGAAATGTATATATATTACAAAGACATTCAAACATTTAAATAAGTACAATAAAAAGAGTTATTATTATTATTTTAATAAATTAGATTATTTTAAATTTTTAAAAAATAAATATCAGAAATTATAATAATAGTTGAATTGGTACAACATTACTTACAACTTATAAAATTTAGATAAAATTAAAATGGGATAAACGTAAAATCATGCGATTTATTTTAAATAGCTTCTTAATATTAACTGAGATTTTCCTTAGAAGATAATAAATTTCAATTGTAAAATGAAAAAAAAAACTTCTAGAGAAGCAATTTTATTATTTTTAAAAATTAATTCATTTTTAAAAGTAAACGAAGAAATTCGAGAGTCATTTTTTAGTCAGCAATTCAAAGATTAACTTAGCTCAAAATTTGATTTATATAAATTTTGTTATGTTATCACATTTTTAGAATTTTTTGCTGGAAATTATACATACGTATTACTATACAGAAACGATAAAACCATAGTTTTCCTTAGGGCATAATTCTTTCCACTTTCAAATAAAAGACACTTGTAACCCCCACCCCCACCCCAAAGAAATTATGAGCATTAAAAAGTTATCTGTAATACACTAAATTAAGGGAAGAATACCCACACTTTGCGATAGAAATAAATTATGGTAAATATTAACAAATGATGACCATTGAAATCAATAATATTAATAAAATAAAATTAATTCAATACACAGATGCTCCTCATTAAAATGTATATGTACCCCGTTTTAAGATTGTTTATTCAGTGTGGTAGGTACTAGGCAATCCATTTAATTAAATTAATAAATTTGTAAAAGGAGCCAAAAGGTTATGATCTTATTCATTATCTTCCTAAATGATAAATAATCTTACTTGGTAACATAGGCATCGTCATATTTCATTAATGTTCGTATCGCCGTAGGTGCTGTGTAAAAATGCGTAACGCCATACTTTTCGACGATTTCCCAGTACCTGCCAGCATCTGGGTGGGTAGGGACGCCTTCATACTAATGGAAAACAAATTGATAAAAATGGGCATATTCAGTTATTTTTTGTTTAAGAAAGTAATTAACACATTTGTGTTAGTTATTTATTAATTTGTGTTTTGCAAGAAAACACTACTCACTTTCACATTTACTAATTTCACACAAATACATACATTTATGGTTATTGTATATGCTTTCAGAGACTAAAGCAATTTTTCGTAATTACTTAAATGTAATTGTTTCTAATTAATTTTTGTTCAAAAATGGCTTTCCTAAACTTTCGAAGTGCGGTTTCAATATAAATTTTTGATTAACTGGGTCAATTATTTTCTCACAAAAGCGGATCGTTGTATCGGCAAATTCTTTACTAAAATTAGTTCAAAAAACTTTTTTATGCTTGCTCTTTTCATTTCTTCTATTCGGTAGGCCGCACCATGCTCATCGCGTCTTACAACAAATAAATCTTGGCAAATGATGTGTTTGATTTTTTTTAATTATAAGGAATAAAAATCGGTAAATTCTTCAAAGAATGTTTCATAATCATGTATTCTATTATGGTTATCAGATGAATAGAAATGTTTTATATAAATTGCCCTGTAAAATATGTTAACAATACAAAACATATAAAGAGAAAATATTATAATTGTCAAAAAATTGGAACTCAGATTTTTAACGAATCTCCACTACTGTGTGAATGGTAGCTCAAAAACAGTATGAGCAAAACGGATTAAATTTACACTGAAGTGTGAGAAAAACTGGTACATTATTCTAATATCGTGTAGAGCCTCAACAAGCACGCAGATGTGTCGTGATGCGGCATGATATGGATTCAACTATTCTATGATGATATATGTAGACAGTTCATTTCATGAATTTTGTAGGGAAGTCCATAAAGCAATGAGAGGGCGAGATGGGGGATATCTCCTAACGATAGAACTTTGCAAAACTTCTTAGATATGCGGGATAATCGTGTCAGGAGAATTTTGTGACCAAGAGAGGGAAAGAAATTCAGTAGAATGCTCCCCAAGTCACTCGGTAGTTACTATAGACCTGTAGGGTGGTGAATTATCTTGTTGGAATTATCCACGTCCGTCAGAATGTACACAGGATATGAAGGGATCAGAAAGGATAATAAAGTACCGCTGGCCTGTTATGGTCGAGTTTACTCACATCAACGGTCCCATATCATGCTGACTGTACACGCCTTTTATCATCACAGACATTTCCACAGCTTGTACAGTTCCTTGTAAGCATGAGAGATTCATGGATTCATGAGTTTTTTCTCTACATCCGTACATGACCACACTCCCGGTTCAATAGGAAACGTGACTTGTCAAACAAAACAACGTTTTTCCAATAATTAAGAATCCAATCCCTACGCCTAGACAAGCCCAAACAAGATGAAAAGCTTTGTGCTGCTGAGGCAACCCTGGTGCACGAAATAGTCTGTGCCTTCGAAAGTCCATATCAATTAGGGTACGTTGTACATTGCGTACACAGACACTTGTTGATGGGTATGCAGCAATTTGAGGAAGTTTTTGAACGTCTATCTCGTATAATGAATCTTTTCAGCCTTCAATTATCTCCTTCTATCAAGGTATTTTCCCGGCCGTCCCGTTGTCAGAGATTGGAAGTTTTACTGAAAAGCTAATATTCGAGGTACACCCTTGAAATGGTCTTACGCGAAAATCCAAATTTCTATGTTACTTCGGAAATACTGTGTCCCATCTCTCGAGTACTGACGATATGTACCCGTTGCTAGTAGTCACTTACATCTTGACAACCTACTATTGTAACAGCAAGAATCAGTGTAATAGCCTCCTCAGACACCTGTTGTCTTACGTACGCAATGCCGTCACGTAATACTGATTGGGTGAACACTTTCATAATTTGAATACGACGTTATAAGAGTTTTCTGGTTCTTCATTGTTGTATATGGACTTAAGACCAAATTTGCTAATTTCTATCAAATTTTCAACGAAATCCCTTCTTGTCTGTCGAAATTAATATCTTCTAAACAGCAATAGGTATATAGATTAAATTTGATATACAGATTTATCATCTAAAATGTAAATTCTTATTAACTTTTTAACAAATTTGTTCAAGGGTTAACAGATCTTTTATTTTGCATACATGTAAACAGAATAACTTATAAATGCAATGACTTAAATCAACCAAGTTCAGTAAATGGTTTTTGATTACGATTGTAAATCCTAGCCCTATTTAGGTTTTGATCGATCTGGATAAAAAAAGGCGACTAAAATATCAAACGATTGACTCAGTTAAAAGGCTATATTAATGCCAAACAGTTGTATTTCATAAGTATTGACCGATAGTTCCATGCAAGTTATTGACAGCAATAGCAAATTCCATAATCTTAAGCGAGGGAAAGGGTTGAAGTCTTTTATTGGATAAAGTATGAGAAAGCTATATTATTCGCATTCCATTAGATTAATCACCAAAGATTTCACTTTGATAAGCTTTTCCATAACTACTGCTTGCCAATGGCATACGGTTAAATATGGCCTTAGTACATTCATAAAAGAGTATGTAAGAATATTTTAAAATACCCCGGCTAGTATTAGAAATATATTTTTGACAACAACAAAAGGCATAACTATTTACTTTATCTGAAGCATTTATATATTTGGTATGACTTTAACAATTAGAAATCTTAACTTTCTAATAGAGCAGAAATTTCATACATAGCCAAGATTTGATAGCATATATTTTATAAGTATTGTGTCTATAGCCTCAAATTTAAATGTGCTTACCAGAATACATGTTGCCGTATTTAGAAGTGAACCATATACAATATATGTATGTCCCGTTAGCCAGCCTATGTCTCCTGTACAAAAGAAGACGTCACCTGGGAAATAATCGAACACATATTTAAAAGATAGAGCTCCATATATCATATAGCCTCCTGTTGTGTGAAGACACCCTTTAGGTTTGCCAGTCGAACCACTATGAAAAAAAATTAAAACCTAATCATTAAAAATGTATCTCATATTATATATTATATATATCATATATATATTTTTAAAAATTATAAGTACATTCTATAAATACCTGAGTTTTTAAATTAAAAAAAAAATTCGTAACTTAATTTCACTTTTGTTGAATAAAGCACTTTTTAGGAGTATCTTGAAGAATTAAATTTCTTAACATTGGTCTATTCACAAGGTTGTATGAATACAGTAAAATAACTCTTTATTTGTCTTTAGAAAATTCTATAAAATAAACTTGGGGTTATGAATATAGAATATGTTCTAAAATAAAGATTTTGTAAAATAATGAAAACAAAAAGTGAAATGAAATGAAAACACAATATTAAATTAACCTAGAAATGTTCAAAACCCCTCATTACTCGTAATTTTTAAGGACACATATTTTTTTTTCATTTTTTTGGCTATCGAAGTTATTGATAATTCGATAGCCAAAGTGTATTTGATAACTCGACCAGGAAGTTGTGGAGGGGACAATTCAATTTCCATTCAATGGCTTGAATTATTTTATTTACTTTTTGGAATATAGAAGTCTTGCTATTAAGTTTCTTGAGTCTTAAGGTACTCGTGTCACGTCTATTTATGTAATATTCAAATAAATATGGATCGTAATAACTTTTTTGGAAGGTATAGTCGTACTTTGACTCTCTCACCAGACTATATTTTATGCTTAAAATAACTGTATCGTTCTTTCAAAGTTACAATGATTCGTTTTCTTTTGTTCTCTTGCTATTCTTTTAAGCTATTCTTTTTCTTTTGTTCTTAAGCTTCTCATTCTATCTAGGAGTTTTTTTTATTAAATTTATATAGATAGGTAAACACTCATTGCAATCTAAAAGTCATTAAAAATTAATGAATTTAAATAATAAAACGATTTATTATAACAAAAGTATTTATCATACCTCGTATAAAGAGTGAAGAGTGTATGCTCTGCATCAACCCAAACGGGTTCACAGACGTCTGTTACTTTTGCCATTTCTTCATGCCACCAGAAATTGATATCGGGATTCCAGGTTACCTAATCAGTAATATTTTATCAATAAATTACTATGGTTAAAAATAAGGAAACAGTGCAAAATGAAAATGAAGAATTATTAAATGAAGCAAACTATCAAAATTATAAATGAAAAATCCTTCATAATAATTCTTGTTAGTTTGAAACAAAGGAATTAATTAGCAGTAATATTTATTAAAAAATTTATAAATTATTTGCTTTCTAATTTTATTTTAACTCTGTTTATTACGAGTATATTTTAATCACGGATTATCGTTTGGTCTTTTAAATACTTTTCAAAAAGATGTGATGTCTATGAATTTCTTTTTGCAAAAAATTATTTTCGTAGTCATTAAATGTTTAAAAAGAAATGATACAACCACATTTTTCGAACTAGATTATGAAAGAAATTCTAAGCTTGAAGTGTTTTATTAAGTTTCGTCTATTTTATAATGTAATCAATAATATATAAGAACCTGATTATTCGTGCCATTTGGAACCATAATCATTCCGAATAATCGGAATTCTATTCATAAAAACTAAATTTCAAAAAGACTTCTTTTCTCATGAAATTATTCCCCAACTTATTTATTTCATATGATAAAAATATATTCGTTTATACTTCTAAGTATTAGAATTTTTTGAAAACTCTCTTATTAGTTATTAAGACTTTTGTATAAAAATTCATATTATTCACTGATTTTAATTATTTTTCATTAATTTAACGAATCTATATTTGAGTTCATTCGAATATAGATTAATATTCTCAAAAGAGTATTTTACTAATTCATGGAACTTCCAGGTACATTTACAAAATTACATTTTGCTTGAAAATGTGTGGAATTTTCTCACATCAATATCAAAATGCTCATGAAAGAAATATTTTTGAATTCCGTCCCTTTAAATAATATTTTAAATTATAAAATTCCCCTCCTCCAAAAGCTATCTTACACAATCTTTTAAACTGTAAAACTAGAATTTTGATATCTCTTTGGATAATTAATTAAATCCAAGATCAATTAATTCTCATTTATATAATTATTAATTTATTCCTTTAACCATATTTATTTTACTTATCGGTGTTTTGTTAGATATAATTCAATAATTAATGGTCAGATTTTTTTTGTCCCAGACCTATGCCATAACTGATTTCTTTTTATTTATGGATCCCTATTTATTTTAAAACTGATTTTAGAAAGGACTTTTGATTCGAATATTCGTTAATTTTTAATTAATTTTAATACTATTGTATGGTTATATCTAAAATTTACAACACATTATAGTTTTTTTTTATTTCGTAGGAACTGTGCTTATATGCATCATATTTCTTATCACAGTTTTCCTAAATTAATCTATGACATTCAAAATCGAGACATGTTAACAGAATAATACTTTTTCAATCATTATATACAATTTCTTCAAAATTAATATAAAAAATTTAAAAAATCTAAAAATCTTCTAAATTAATTTTCACTAATGGTTTACTTCCAGCCTTTATTTAAATGTGGGACATACTACTGAAAATGGGGGAGTCAATAAGAGCAATTAGCAATTTTTTTTACCAATTGCTTTTCGGATACTTATAATGTTGAACAAAGAAAAAAAATATTATTTTTTATAATTTAAATAAAAAAATAAACATTATAACTTACATCAATATCATATCCATTAACCCTATTTTTTTGGGAATCTTTTGCTTGACTCAAGGCCCTTTTTGTAGATAATAGGTTCATCTGATGTTCAACAACTATGACAGCAGTAACATGAAGATTCCTAGATAATAAAATTAATGATAACCGCATTAATAATTTTCGTAAATTAAGAGGTAAATAAAAAATAATGAATAATCTCGAGAGGTTTAGAGCATTTCGTTAATTATATACTTTGTGAAAGTATCGACCATCAACTAAAGAGGTCTTTTTTCGAATGTGAAGATTGAGGGTTATAAATTTACAACTGAATTAACGATTAAAGAAGTGCTCCAATGCATTTATAAATGAAGATTGCCATAATTAGTTTTAAGTGATATCAGAAAGATCGATTAGTTTCCATTTTTTTTGGAATCATAGAAAACACACACACACAAAATTGACTACCAAGAACTTTAATAAGCAGAATATTTATAGGATACGAGCCTTTTAGTTAGAAAAATTATATTTTAATAATTGCTTAAGCTTCATCCATCGATTTTTATATTATTTTAAAATAATTGCTGTTAATCATAGCAATGCTAATTTGTATGTTGAAATATATTTATTTATTATGGTTGCTACTGGTAAAAAGAAAACGCTAACATTTCAATTCATTTCATATTAATTAAAAATAAAATTTAAGTTTTGAAATTCTTTTTTAAGGGAGCACTTATTATTTAAGAAGTCAATAGTCAAATTTGGAAGCTCTAGATCCAGCGGTCAGTCAACGGCATTTTGCACGATTTTTTCTTCGAGGATATCAATTAACATCTGTTAACAATCCATGGTTAGTATCCATTCTATAAATGTTATCATATCAAAAAACATACCACTTTTGATATCATTACCTTCATTAATTTGCAATCAGTGATTTTTATTTGCGAATCATGAAGGCCATAGTATAAATAAATAATATAACGGTAAATCATTTGTATGAGTAGTTAGACAATAGAATCTCATTTTAGTGAAGGTGCTTACTTTTCTTTAACAATTTCTAGAGTCCTATCAACGATGTTTTTCAAGTGGATCAACTTCGCTCCTCTAAAAACACCATCTATAAACATTTAATAATAATAATAACAACAATGAACTTACACTTTATAAAATAAAAAGACCGAAGCAAAAGCATCGATTTTTTAAAAACAGAATCCTAGTAAAGTAATTGAACTCTTATGCTACGTAAAGAAACATATACAGAACACCATGATTATGATATATTTTAATGAAATGTCATCGCATGAATAGTTAGAACTTAGAGACAATATTTGCGAACTATAAGATCTTCAAAATTCTTATTTTTAAAGATTTTTTCTGGTTTTATTTGAAAACTTAATTTACACAAAATATTTTGAAGTATTACACATGCACGTATTTATTTTAAAATGTATATTTAAAATTTTATCCATGCTTTCATATATTTGGACGGCGATTTTTTTATATCTAAGTCCTTATGTATCAAAATTACAGTTTTAGAATTAATGAATTTCAGATTTTTAAAGTATTGTTTATCATATTGCTATAAAAAATGAGATTTATTTAAACAAACACAATGATAAATGAAAACAGTATGTATGATGTGGCTTGATTTTAGAATTTGTTATATTACTTCTAATTTAAAAAAAACTTTATTATCATATTTTAGCAACTCAAAAAGTAAATCAAACACATTAATATATCTACCGTATTGAATTCTTTATAAGCTATGTTTTCGAAATATTTATCTATATGAATTGGGTACTTTTCCGTTAGCTGGGTGAAAGCGAAAAATTGCCAAATGATGTAGAATTATGCCAAATTTCTTACAGCGATTTTAAAACGAATAATTCCCAAATAATGTAGAATTCTGGTAAATTTCTTACATCGATTTTAAAGCGAAAAATCGTCAAATAATGTTGAATTTCGCTAATTTCTTAGGCGATTTTTCGCTGATGCCCGGCTAACTGAAAAATGCCATGAATTGATTAGTTTTTAAAAAACACTGTTCGCAAGCTAAATCATGTTAGCCAATTTGGTGCTTACGCATTAGACCGTCTTCGCCAACAGTCGTCAACGTTTTAGTAACTCCTTGGCGACGGATTTAAATTTGGCGATAAAGATCAACGGATTACACATTGCTGGATAGCGATAATTGGCGGTTTAGCAACTCATTGGTGAACCGCCAATTTTTTAAGAATTTGTTTACATTATGCATAAACTGGTTCTTTTAAGTCACTAGACTGTTCATTCGGAATATTAGTTTCCTTGACTGTAAAACTATGAACATAGAATGCATTTATATAGAATTTTATGATTATTATATTTGATAATGTTTTGTTTGATATTTAATAAAATTGTATGGTTGTTGTAATTTGATAAGACTAAAAATATGAATTTAATGGAATCAATTATTTTTCAAAATACTGCGCGTACTAATTAAAAAAGTACATACATTATAAAACAAAAACAGACCTGAAAATCATGATTCAGAATTTAATGTTCGAAGAAAGCATTTATGTATCTATGTTAAAAAAATCTATCAAATGCTTTAGGTATTTTTTGTCACAAGTAGTCGAATCAGTAATTATATTTGAGTTATTCTATTTTTGTTGTTAAATTTTCTGTAGGATAATGTTTACATTTTATCAGTTGTTGACTTTTTTGAATTTATGAAACTAGTTAAGAAGCCATGTAACCAATATGTGATTCAATATACTATATTAATGCATCTAATGCATCTTTATTATTTCATTAGATAACACTTTATCTATTATAGCAATGAGATAGAAAAATTATATAGCCTTATTATCCGAATCATAGGCATGAAAAGCGACAGTGAGCATATTAAATGCCTGCTTTCCTTTAAAAGTTATATTAATGAAATGTACTTTTATATTTAGTAATCAAAATTTATAAATGCTAGTGAAGAAAAAAATTAAAATATAAAAAATAATTTAAGCCTTATATACGATTACTATTTACTACCTGATCAATATTTCCTTTTCCATCATTCTATATGAAATTTAAAATGTTAAATCAGATGTCAGTCATTTTGTACCCAAAGAAATCAGAACTTTTGTTCATAGAAAACAGAAAGTTTGTAGTGATATGTCCCCGAATTAAAATAAACAAATAAATAGTAATAATTTTCAGCATAAATTTTAATCATAATGAACAGCAACAGCGTAATTTAAAAACAGAAAACATAAATAGCTTTTAATAGCTACAAATTGATACCTAGAGAAAAGAGAAAAGTTTTTATACGCTAATTTTTTGAAAAAGTCGAGCTCTATTCAAGCGACTCAAACAGTTGCCTCTGAATACTTTGCAACGGATCAAATCTTCGAAGCTTTCTATAAATTTTGTTTGAAAGGAGCTTCTGTACTTAGTTACAGCAGTCCTTTCCATTTAAAAATAATTAATATTTTTATTTAAATTAAAATAAAATATATTTTGAAAACTAGTGAAATTTTTTAGAAAAATCCTTTTGAACTTGACATGCATGTTTTTTCTTTTTGTGCCATTTATTTCTTGAATGACCTTAATCCAAAGGATATATTACTTTATAACATCAAATCTAAACGAATGCTTCCAATATGTAAAAATAAAAGCAATGTTTATAATTATTATTCAGAAAATTATTTTCATTATTTTTAGAAAAAGAAATAAATTTGAAGAAAAAAAACTCACCAGCTGTAACTAATACTTTAATATTTCCATCCAGTAATCTATCAGCTAAAGATTCTGAAGAATATCCTCCAAACTATGAAAAAAATCAACTACATGGGTATAAAATAACTGAATCGGTGCATAATATTTAGTAGAATGAGAAATCTCAGTTCTCTGTTTTTAACTAACAGAAATGTTGGCTCAATCGTTAGATAATAGTAATATCTCTCTGCATTCATGGAATTCAACGTTAATAGAAACTATATAAAGTCTATTTGTTTATTATAATAGTTTATTTATTTAGCTATACAGAGAACTTTTTAATATTATTAGACATAAATCCACAGTAAACAATAAGCTCACTACTTTTATTATTAGATAAAAAAAACATGATTTACAAATGCAAGGTAGATCTTTAAGTCAATTAAATTTTTTTAATAAAAAAAGCGGGATCTTAAAAAATTTAACCTTGATCTTCAACCTGGAGTTCTTGTAAATTCTATTGAAAAAATTTATAAAATTCAAAGGTTTTATACGTGTTATTCTTTATTTACGAACACTTAATGCTTATTTATATTTTAAAATTCTTTTATATTAATTTTAAAAGACATTTAAATTTCTATATAGAATGAATTTAAGATTGAAGGAGGAATAATTTTAAAGGATTTCAATATGATGATGAGGATTTTTAAAACAGTTAGTATACTTTAAATCGTTTAAATATTTTTTGAAATAATGGGCCTGCTTCAACTCGAAGTATCGAATGTATGCTAGAAATTCATTTTAAGTAATGAAGAATGAATACATTCTTCTAAGTTAATCGAAATAACTTTCCCAGTGCTCCACTTCACATTGATTCACAAAATATTATTGTGCCTGTCCATGTTAAAACTCTAATTACTGTGTTCTGTATCTTTTCTTCACGATATAATCACACAACAAGAATATAATTCTTTGGTTGATCAACTTTCAATGTTTTCCAAAATGAATTTTATGGCCACATTACCTTGTAGAGAAATGCCGACACAACTCTCGTGGGTAACAGATCGAACATTCGATTTCTGATATGGGTCTTTGTTTACTTAATAACGATGAAAAGCACATTTTTAGAAGCCCATATGAACAAACTATTCTTTAAATCTCATTATTTGGCCTCTTACATTGCTTCTGTTTTTTTTTTTTTAATTTTCTCTTTTGGAATAATTTCTACAATATTTACCTCTCATCTTCCTGTCTTCAATTCTTATACCTATTGAAATAGAATTTTTTTTACCGATATAAAACAACAGATTGCATTTTATTTATCTATTTAGTTGTGGTTGCTGAGAGAATGATTAGTAGCGAGAATATTTATAAGGCTCAAATACAAATAATCGAAATAATACTTATTGGGTAGGATATTCCAAGATCTAGATTTATTAAGATCAATTAGTTAAGTACAATTAAAATAGTCATAAATTTATAATCTCTTTTAAAAATCAAAGGCTCAAACGTTAATTGGTTCTTCTCTGCTTTGGTCACGCAGGTTTTATTCGTAGGTTTCTGCGTTTTAAAGAGTGAGTTTGCAATTGTTCTAATTGGAGTGGGTCAATTTTATTATACATATTTTACCTGAATACTTTATTTATAAATTGATATCTTCAATTTTTTTTCTTTTTAATTATTTTGAATCTTAAAGATTTACTGGATGAAAAATATCATCTTAGCTTTCGGATTTTCTCAAAGTTATTGACTTTTTATCAGAGCATAATAATCCCTATACTCGATTTAGTACCAAAAATTCTCTCCATGCTGTTACTACTATTACTACTAACTACTATTAATACTTAATACAAAAAGTACAGGAATAGTAAGACTAGGATAAATTACTTTAATTCGATTCATAATTAAAGGGATGAGTGATAATAATAAATAAATTTTCAAAAATTTTGATACGGCAATTTTTTTAAAAAAAAATCTTGTTTTGTTGTTGTTACTTATGGCACTTGCCATGGTCTAACCTCGCTGATACGATCAGCAGATTTTAAACTGGAGATATAAGTCTCCTGTTTTACAAGTAGCGCCATCTAGGGCCAAGAATACGACTTAGCTACACACACGCCACAACCCTTTTTAGGGGGCGGGCTTCATTCCTGCATATTCATTCACTCTTCTCAGATCGTAATTCAGACCTGGAACAAAGAACGATCACCTCTGGCCCAATACCCCCAGTGGTATTACTTTCGACATGGAGGACTTTTCGACTACGAACAGATTTAACGAGCGCCAGTCGCCATACACTCGGGGAATCTTTTGGCCGTCGAGTTATGAACCCGTAACCTAAGGAGTACGAGTCCAACGCTCTACCAACTGGGCTATACCGGCCCAAAATTCGGTTTTTAGTGCATTAATTGATTACATGCTTCAATTAAATAATATCGTATTTGAGTGAATATCACATTATTAATTATAAATGTCAGCAATTATTTTAAAACAAATTGGCTGAAATTCAAACTATCCACATTCTTTTAAAGATTAGTCCCATTTATTATTTAGAAAATAACTTGGCCCTCTTAGTCACTGCAGGCTTTTTTTTTTTTTACGAAAGTAATATCCCAACAAGTTCTCTTCGAGTTATGCTTTATGAATAATTTCCTTCAGATTAATTCGAGATGCTAATGTAAAAGATTTATATGAAGTGGGTGAAATAGTTTCTTCATTTAAATAGCATAACTAAATTTCAATACATTTTTTGCATTTTTTAATCAACATTTTCAGTATAATGCAGTCAAGTAAATTTTTTAACAAGAAAAAATTGGTATAAAAGTGTGAAAAATTAATTGATATTCTAAAAAAAGTAAAAATATTTAATGGGAAAGGCATTTATAGAAATCACTCAAAATTTTATATTAAAATTCAAACTTACCACAACAGAATGTATAGCTCCTATTCTAGCACATGCGAACATTGCTACGACAAGTTCAGGAATCATAGGCATATACATAGCTACCATATCTCCCTTTTTCACACCTATGAAATTTCAAACAGCGAAAAAAAAATAAATATATATTTTAAAGAATGAAATGCAGTTCATCTTTGAGAAGAATCTACATTTTAATTGGAAAAATTTTTCACTGACTACATTGATTTCTCATGTCAATGCAATATCTCTTTTAATTGTATTAACATGTAAAAGTTATTTTGAGAAGATATTTCATATTAGTGATTTATTTTTACTTTAAATACATATTCATTTGATTTTTGATGTAAAATTTCATTTTAGTTATAGGATATTAAATCCATCTTATAAACCAATAATATAATTCTTGATATTGTCTTTCGGTTATGTAAATATGAATTCATATAAAAGTTAAGCAACAAAAAAGAAAATGTATCCTTTATTCTATTTACGTGTTATGCGAAGAGCAATGTTTAAACTTTCTGCATCAATGGAAGATGTTGACAATAGTTGTCATTAAAGCAATCATTTATATCAATCAGCGCAATGTGATGAAAAGCGATATGAGTTACGAAGTCATTTAAAACTCGTAAAAAAAATTCGATAGTTATCAGTTATTTATGAATTGATAAAAAAAAAAGATTATATAAATGCAATCATTTACATATACACTCCAATTTAAACTGCATATTTTTAGATTTTGTGAAAAATCTCTATAGTGATTAACTCCAGGTAAGTAAATTAATAAAGATTTATAAATCAAGATAAATGCAAATAGGAATAGAGGAAAACAAAATTTAAACAAGATCTTAAATTTCAAACCTACCTTTACTTTTAAGAACATTTGCAAAACGACAAACTCTCCGTAGAAGCTCTCTGTAAGTAATTTTATCATTATCTTGAGGATCATTTCCCTCCCTAGAAGAAGAAAACGAAAAATATTTTACTACGTGTATTAAACATCAAAGGAGTGTTTTGAAACGGGTTTCTTATTCCCTCAAATGTGCTGCCAATATTATATATCAGAGCTTGTTTAATATTATTAGTAGTAATTTCAAACAGCTATGGGTATATACAGAAAGACATATATCACTATTGTCGTCGTTTTGACATATATCACTGTTGTTGTCGTTTCTTATGGCACTTGCCATGGACAAGCTTACTGAGGTAGTCAGCGATTTAAGCCTAATTAGCGCCTCTTGTTTGTAGTAGCGCCATCTAGGACCAAGAGTACGACTTTTGATACTCACTCGTCACAATCGCTTGCACAGTCAGTCCCTTTTTAAAGAGGTGGAGGCACATTTACACTCCTTTTAGATTTATTTACACTCCTCCCCAAAGAACAACCTTGCCCGAGCAAGGGCTCGAATGTGGGGCGCCCAGATCACGAGGAAGACGCGCTACCCCTATGTCAGGACGCTAGCACATATTGATTTATGTAGTGGAAGTTACAATAAGTTCCCAAAACTAAGAAGTAGTGAAAAATAAATATTTTAGCTTCCTATAACCTTTCTTTTAATTTGTCTACTGAGAATATGTCTTCTAAAAATTAGTAGTAGTGAAAAAAAATATTTTAGCTTCATATAACCTGATTTCTTTTAATTTGTCTACTGAGAATATGTCTTCTAAAAATTTCAATAAGATTTTATTTTTAATTAATATACATAAAGAAAGAATTGATGTGCAGTTTGAGAATGATTAAAGAATGAGCATATTTATCATTTTTTTTTCAGATAATTGTAATTGTATTAGTCAAAAAGAAGAAAAAAAAGTAGAACAGAAAACTTATTATTATGAAAATGAACAGTCTTAAAAACGTGGGTTATAAAGATGTTTGGACAAAGACAAACTGACTCCCCTATTAGATTAATATATTGATTAACAGTAGTTCTTAATACTTGCCAAAAAGAGTACTATAAGAAAATTTGTAAGAATTTCCATTGTTAAGGTTCATGCCAATAAAAAAATGAAGGAAGATTCGTTGAATTTTCATCTTAATTGTGCAGCAATGATAGTATGTACATACAAAACTCGAAGGATACTCGGGTCCCTAATCCAAAATATCAAAGCATGCTAACATTTCAAATATGATTTGTCTACTTTGTCTTATTTTTAAAATAGGCTTTAGAATTATAAAGCAGCGATAGCATGTTCACAAAAAATGTATTTAATATCATGATCATTAATAAATAATTAAAATAATGGAAAATATTAGTATAAAATATATTAAAAGAATGTTTTGAGTCTATAGATAAAGGACTGGGTTTTTTAATTGTAATTGTCTAAAAGAGAGCGTAAGTTGAAAAACACTAGTACATTCTCTTGCAAATGAAAGTGTCAAATCTATCATACATTTTTATATCATATATCATTTGTTCCTTCTCAAAATCTGTGCATTGAATTTGGAGCATTGGATGTAAGAATATTACACAATATTATATATTTATTCAAAAGTAAAAATCAATCAGTTAAAATAAACCAACAAAAGATTTCCAAAATGCTCCTGAGAAATTTATCAGCAATAAAAAAAAGTCAACAGCTGACAAAACAGCAGGAAGTACAGTACAAAAAAAAATGAAAAAATATCAACAAGGAAATTGAAAACAAATTAAAATTTTGTAAATTAATACACTTCTTAGAAATGAAAAACAAACAAACAAAAACTTTTATACTGAAAAAGAGAGAGATTTATATATAGCTCAATAATAATCATTTTGGCATGAAACTGAGCGATAAATCTCCGAACATTCTCAGACGATAGATAATAATTCGAACAGTTTGCCTAATAAGGCGAATATCAGGGAGACGCAAAAACTACGATTCTTCCACCCTAAAATGAAGGCATTTATTTCCTGAAAAACAACATGTTTGGGAGAAATGTTTCCATAGTGCCAGAAAAAACATTTTGATAAATAATAAAACAAAAACTAATAGTACAAAGTTGAAAAAACTATCAAAATGAATGCTAATATCAAAGTGAATGATAATAACTATCAAAATGAGTAATTACAAATAAAAATGTCTAAACAATATATGTTTTCCTTACACTAAGCGTCTTGAGGCAGATTGTGCTTCTCAACAATCATGCTTCTCAACGCATTATTCAGGAACGTTCTATGCTTTCAGCATCTCCATTTGCTCTAGGGAGTCTTTTATTTCTTCTTCTCTTGATTGAATTTTCTCTGAAGCATTTTTACAGGCCATTTCCTTCCTTAATTCATCTTTGTTAGTGTTATCGAGCTCTAACCCCATAACCTTATGAGAGACAAAATCTCGTCGATTAAGATTCCACTGGTATTTGTCCAACAATGCTATCAAGACAGAAATTTTCCATGTTGGTATAATGGCTTTTTAAATACAAAACTCAATGCAGGCTGATACAAACCGAACCATTATGTATCTTCTCCAGACATTCAGCGAAACATCGCTCTCTAAACGACTCACTTTTTTTACATTTTGTTTTTACTCATAATGAGAATAACCCGTTATGTGAGGTGCTCGTTAAGCTTCTCTCTTTATTTTCAGTCTTCTATATTCTCACTCCATATTCACTCTTCTGTTTTCAATATTTACCGATCCAGACTAATGTTCTGGATCGAAATAGTTTCTTCTTTCTAGATCAATAGTTTAATCCACTAATTTACTCCTTTGAAGTCCATAAATACGTTTACCGAGTTCATATAAATAATACTTTTTTGGTTCAAAACATACTAAACTTCTAAAAAATATATTTCACTTTATGGTAAAACTGCACGTGATTAAATTTTTTCATTATTTTTCCTTGTAATAAGCATCTTAAAAAACCCGAAAAACACAACTAGCTTTACCGGCAATATTTACGTCTTAAAATTCTGTTATTTTCAGTCGTCGAAGCAAGCGATAGTTTAAGTATATACTGTGTCTCTAAAAATAATAACATTAGTACAACGCATTTATAACATCGAAGAACTTAGAAACTCAGAAGGAGAGTAGTACATTCAAGAAATTTATGCTTTTAGTAAGATTTCTCAAAAGTATTCAGCTGGTATTTCTTTTCAATCATTTTCAGTTTTTAGAATTAAGTGATATCCTCTTTTAGGGGAAAGTTTTCAGCTAATTTGCCTTAAAAAGTTCAAAAGATAGATAAGGATTAAATATTTGTTTGGTTTTGTTTTTTGATGCATTTGCGAACACTCTTTCTTTTCCAAAGAAAATTACTCTAAAGAATTACAGTGAACTACAAAGAAATAGAGTAGCAGAAGGACTACTCTAAAGACAAAACCTAAAATTGGCCCCGTAATGTATTCATTAAAAATTTTAAACGATAGCTAATAGAAAATTAATAGTTTTCTGCTAAAAAGCAAGTACATTTGGAAGCTGGCTTTCCACAAAATACGTCGATTATTTAACTGAAAGCTTTCAATTCTATTAAGTTTTTATTCAAACTTTTTAGATATGGGAATATTTTAGTAGCGAATTCGGGTTGTAATATTAAAATTAAGTATTATAAGAATATATGTCTAATACATAATAAATACGTTTAAAAGGAAGGTGCTGATAAAAGTTAAAATGTTATCTTAATAATCACCCGATTATCATCTGATTAACCATATAAAGCAATTATGAATGGGAATAATTTTTGGTTTGAAAATAATTTTACAATAAATATTACTACATGAATTGCAAATCATGCCATACATAAGTAAAGCAGTGATTAAAAGTTATAGTAATAAAAAGGATTCTTATAAAGAAATATAAAACCCTCGATTGCTTTAAAAAAGAATTAACTGACTGATAAAAAAATTATACTGGATTTTTTTTCCTTTTAGTTTTAAAATAAATGAATTCATTTTGATCAAAGTTCAACCATTTCATTTCAGTGTAATTTCATTGTGTAGTTATTTGAAATTTTTTGCATTCTGTTCAAATAAATACCGATATCGAAATATTTTCTACAGAATTACTTTGTTAATACTTTTATAAATTTACATCGTTCTGTTAAAAAAATTGCTATAATTTAAAATCCTATTAGAATTTTATCTGTATTACAGTATTATTAATTTTTAATTAATTATTAATTATTTTTTCCTTATTAATTCTTATGTTTCATTAATTATTAATTATTATTTTAAATAATTATATGATTATTTTTAAATTCGAATCTATAGTTTCATATGCTCTCACAGTTATTTTTAATGTTGAGATAAGGATAAGGAAGAATAATAATGGATGATATTCAGATATTTTTGGGCGATAAGTTATCCTATCTAGATTTTGAAAAACATTTAGTTCCTTTTCTATTTAAATTACATCGTAAATAAATGGCCTTGAATAATCTACAAAGTACCTGCTATCTAGCTAATTTACTCACTTTCTTTGGGCATATTTCCAAGTTTGATGAGAAAGCTCCTTATTACAATCTTCAATTAAATGTAATTCATCCTTATTGATAATTCTATCATTTATTTTTTTATTATTAAAAAATATTTTTCCAAGTTTGTTTATGAATCATTTGTCTTCTTTAAGCTACTTAAGTGATTAGGTTGGTTATTTGATTTGTATCTATGGACTTTAATGTATTTTTTAGATTAAGTAATGATTTTGAATTAATTTTAACTGATAAATAGGAAATATTTCAAATAATTACAAAAATGCTTTATCACTCATTATTATTTTCCTGCAAATTTTTGAACATTTTAAAAATTTATTCCTATGCAATATGAAAATTATATTAATGCCCAGTATAGACAAAACAGAAAGTTTGTTTTTTATATGTTTCTTAATTTTTAATTGTGATGACGATGTTAGATGATGACAATGATCTTTAAATCGATCGACCTTTTTTCAGTTCTTCATGCTATAAGTTTCAGTTCTTCATGCTATAACATTCTATTCGCTTTAGTTTAAGATTTATCAAACCCATAAGCATAGAATGTTTTCGTTTTGAAATGAGGTAATTATGCGTGTTTGACTTGCATACTTTTCTATCTTTATTTATAAAGGCCGTTATCTATTTTTTAACTAATGATAATGAAGTCTTATTTGATTTATTATGATTTTTTTTTCGAAAATTTACTACCCAACCATTTGTATTTCCTCCTTCCATATGACTAAGCCAACAGCTGAACTAGAACGTGCTTGGTTCCGTAGTGTTGCCTCTCCCCAAGGATCCAGGACGAAAATTCGAAGAATGATCCGCCGCATTCAAGGAAACAGAGATTTGTTTAAATTTTAAGAACACTATCTATAAGAGTAGCTCTACAAATCCATACCTTTTTTCTGTTATTTTTGTGTTTGTACATACCATTTTATATATTTTTTGTGTTTTTCTTTTTTTTTTTTTTGTTTCTGTCCTTGTCCCTAAATTTTTCTTTTCCATTTTTACAATATTTCTCTGAAATTTGTAATTTCAAACAAACTATAAGTATGTTTTTGTGAACTAGCATAGGTCTCCAGTTTATCTCCAATAGCTAGCTTAATTAGACAAAGCCACCTTATATTTAAATTTCAAAAAGCTCACTGCCTCCAGATTTCTTTAATTCAAAACTAAAATCCCCAATTATTATGAAATTCTAACCGATAATTGTGTGACGTCTAACAACAGTCACTTTCATTATATCTTCCACTTCATGCCCATTACACTGTTTAAATAACCAGATGGTTATAGTTGCAGGGGCATGAAGCAGTGTTGTATTGTGTGTGTATTCCAGTCGACGTGTATATGCGTCATCGCTTGCTTTAAACTTAGAAACTTAAGAGATTTCAAAAAATAAACTCTACAGCTTACTGGTAAAAACTCTCTGGTTCAAAAGGTCGTTTTTATCTCTAAGCCATCACAGAGAAACAGGTGATTATGTAAAGAAAGCTATTAGTTATACATTTATTTTCTCGTATACGAAATATAGAGTAAGTATAGTAATCGTCAAAAATTTCGAACGCGTGATTTTGACGAATGTTTACATTTTGAACCATCCAAAGTTCGAAAAATACACTTTTAAAAATGTCCTTCTGTCTATCTGTGACAAAAATAACATAAAATGCTTTGAACTAGAGGGATAAAATTTGGTTCACAGACTTTATACCAAATATGTTAATTTCCACCGAATTTCGAGCGAAATCCGTGGTAAAGAAGTCTGTCTGTCCGGGTGTTCGAATGTTAGTCCAGTAACCATACAATGAAGAGAATTAGATTGATAAAATTCAGTATGCAGATTTAACATATTTAGTATATATTCCTTCCAAATTTTGAGCAGCTTCCAACAAAGGATTGACCTAATGTTAGTCTGTACTCTCATTCGCTAACTCAAAAACGCAATGACTGAAATGTATCAAATTTGGTACGGGATTTTGAGACTTTAAGTGTAGTTTTATGTCAAAATTTTGTTTCATTAAATTGCGAAAACAGCGTCTGAATCCGAAATTCGATATTTGGATACCCTTGATAATCCAATTATCAAAATTATCAATTATTTTGTTAATTATCAATTATATTATAAAAGTAATTAATTATCCAAAGTATCAAAAGTATGAAAAAGAGTGTTTTACGATATTAACCGCAAAACACTTCCTCAGGAATCACACGACTAGATTCATGCCTAACTGCGGAATTCACACAAAAGGTAAATGTTTCTTAAATATTGCTTTGAATTTTATGAATTTATGGGATAACATCTTAATTAAAGAATATGCGAGAAATTTTTTGGAAGACCACTCCCACTGGTTTCTTATAATTTTCTAATAAGTGATAGAAGATAAAATAATTTCTGTGAATGTTTAAAGCTAACCTAAAGATTCAAACTACATGGAAACAAAACAGTATAATTTATTGAAAACTCAATGTTTAACTTTTAATCTATTCTAATGCTTAGCACTTTAACATATAGGTATTTTTAATGTTTAAACAGTTGTATATAAGTTGTGTGACTCGCATACAAGGAACATTTTTTTGATCAACATTTGCGACAGCTATGTACATATATTAATTCTCTGTCCTATCTTGCCCGACGTTTAAACATTTGTCTTATTCTTTTTCATTACAAACACTGCCTTACATTTTTTATTTAGGGTGGACGGCTATTATTTAATTTTTATCTTACTGTACAAGTGTATGTATGTCATCTAGGAGATGGAAACTTTTTAAAGATACAGCATATATCCATTCAATGTATAATGGTAGTATCGACTCGTAAAAGTTGCTTACAATAAGATTTCTCGGCTCGAAAAAAAAAAAGGCAGTGTTCATGATTATGGAAACATATGCTAACCTTCTAATGATTATTTTGGCAGATATATGATTTTTAGACTAACGTTAAAGAGAGAATCAAGAAAATATAATCATTAATCAATCTTTAAATGAGCAATTCTTGCATCTATCTATCTATCTATCTATCTATCTATCTATCTATCTATCTATC